>MU400658.1:0-101597 GCA_022578965.1 Xylaria sp. FL1777 | reverse complement strand
AACCCTAACCCTAACCCTAACCCTAACCCTAACCCTAACCCTAACCCTAACCCTAACCCTAACCCTAACCCTAACCCTAACCCTAACCCTAACCCAAACCCCCACCCTAACCCGAGCAACCCTGAAACCCTCATACCTTTCTAACGGGTAACGCGCCTCTTCTTCATAAAACCCCTTTTTTTTTTCCATTTTCGAAAAATACTGTTTATAACCCTAAAAATTTTTTACCTCTTTTTCATAAAACACCATAATTCCCTTTTTTTTTTTTTTTTTTTTCCTTCTTTTTTATTACACGCTTAACCCTAAATTCTATACTTCTTACTTTTTTTTCACCCTTTTTCTTTTTCCATACTTTTACCTCTTCTTCATAAAACACCTTAAAAAAAAAAAAAAATCTGTAACGTAACCCTAATCTTTTTTAACTTCTGCCGTTTTATACCATAACAATAATCTTGCCCCTTTTTTTTTACATTTTCTTTCTTTTTTCCTATAAAACATGTCCTTTTAAAAACAACTTCAACATTTTCTTTTTTCTTTTTTACAATTTTTTTCCTTCTTATATACTACCTTTTATTTTTTATTCCTATGATAATATCTCATTTTTCGTTCATTTTTTTTTCTTTAACTATAATTTTAAACTTTACTTTATACATAATAATACATTATTATATAACTTTACTTGTTCTTTATAAACCTATAACCTTTTTTTTATAAAACTTTAATTTTTTCTTTATAAACCCCTAACTTTTTCTTTATAAAACCTTCACTTTTTTCCTTTTAAAACTTTCTTTTTTTTTTTATAAAACTTTAACCTTTTTCTTTATAACACCTTAACCTTTTTTTTATAACTTTTAACCTGTTTTTAATTAATCTTTTACTTTTTTTTTATAACACTTTTACCTCTTTTTTATAAAACTTTTACTTTTTTTTCGTAAAACTTTGACCTTTTCTTTATAAAACTTTCACCTCTTTTTGATAAATCTTTAACTTTTTTTTTGTAAAACTTCCACCTTTTTTTTATAAAACCTTTACTTCTTTTTTCGTAACATACCAGAAATAACCCCCCGAAATAAAAAACAATCACCATAAAACTTGTATTTTTAACCTGCTGCTTTTTGAAATTATAACATTACTATAACATCTCGTTATACCTCCTTTTTTTCTGCTTTTATATCTTTTTTTTAAAAAATTAACTTACATTATATATTTTTTTTTACTATACATATATATTTATTACCTTTTTTTTTTTTATAAACTGTATCTCTTGTTTTATTTAACCTTACTTCTTTTTTTAATACATTCTTTTTTTCTTACAATATTATACCTCTTTTTCTGCAAACTTTACTGCGTATTTTTAAACTATTATTTTTTTCTTTTCAAAACATTATCTTGTTTTTTTCAAACTCTACTTTTTCTTCATAAAACTCTACCTCTTCCTCATAAAACTCTACCTTTCCTTTATAACAATACAAAAAATTGCATTTTTTTTTTTTTTTGCAATATATGTTTTCGAAACAATAACTCATTAAATAACACATGGTATAATAATAATCCTGTTCTTTTTTTCTTGTGTTCCAAAAAAACACCCTCTTTTTAAACGTAACTTAAAATAATAATAATAGCGGTTACTTAACAATTCAATAATCATAGCGGTTAGTTAACAATATAATAACAATAGTAGTTACTTAATAATATAATAACAATAGCGGTTATTTAATAATATAATAATTATAGCTATTAATTAACAATATAATATTAATAGTAGTTATTTGTAACAGACCTGTTATATATTAATATAACAGGTTTGCTTTTAGGGTTTTGATTTGTAGGCAACAATAGGATTTTTAGCGGTAGTTCGTTAAAGAAGTTTTCGGGGTACTCTTACTACTGTGCATTAATAGGGGTCTTAAAGAATTAAAAGTAATAAGTGTATTAATGCTTAGCAGTTATAAAGAAATTAATAGCTAAAGAGCTAGAACTAAGTAAGTAACTAGTTATAAAAAGGGTACAATTATATAAACAAAGAAAAAGTAGGAAAGGTAAAGATTTTTTTTTTGGATTACTGCAAGTTTAGTAAGCACTGGATTATTGTAAGTTTAGTAAGCACTAGATTACCGTAAGTTCGGTGAGCTAAGTAAGCCATTACGTAACTTAATTCTAGTTAGCAAAAAAGAAGTGCCGGGTATATATAGAGGCATTAGGCCGCTCTAAAGGCTACCCTAGTGCTAATTTTGTAATATTATCTCCTTTTTTCCAGAATTGTTGTCCTAACAATTTCTTGTAAGTATTTTCTTTTTTTTTTCTTTGCGCGTTAAAATGTCAAAACGTATTAAAAAAACTAACCGCTTATTAAAAACAGAGCAAAAACTTGTTTTTGCTTTTTTTATTAATTCTACTAGTTATAAAGTTATGCCTTGTTTTTGCTGCTTTAATTAGTTACTAATATGCAAAATAACAGATGATGTGTTTTGCTGCTTCGAGTGCGTACACGCTAGCCGTTCTTGCGATAAATCAGGGGTTCTAATTAACTTAATTAACAATATAGTTTCTAAGCACTATTGTTTTAAAGAAAAAAAAAAGCAGGCAAAGCAACAGCTGCTCTTAGTTTAGAAAGAACTAAAACAAGCTTAAGACAGCCTTAATTTTGTTTTAAGCAAGCTAGCTTAGCTTTGCATACAGAAACGTTTTCTAAAGGCAAAAAGTGTTAAAATGGTTTAACAAGAGCTTTAGTTCCTAGATAAATTAAACAAAATAGAGCGTATTAAAGAAAAACAAAAAGCGTTAGCAAAAAAGCAAAAATAACAGAAAAAGCGGGCTAAAGCAGCGCAGGCTGCTTTATCCAAGTTTAATTAGAATTCCTTAGATGTTTCCTTCGAGGCCGACCTTCTTTCCTTGGTTTCAGGCGGTTAGAGTATTAGCAGTAAAACTAATTTACAATCGTTGCAGCAGTTTTTAAGTGTTTCTTAAGTTCTTAAGTATTGTTAGCATGTAAGTATCTTTTTTACTTAACAAGGTATTTAATGTTATTGTTATTTTAACAGGAATCTAGTATATTCTTTACTTTATAAACGTTCTAGTTTGTCTTTATTTCCAATTGTGTTTCGATAAGTATATTAATAAGCGCTAGTTTTAGTAAAGAGATGTAAAAAACTGGGTGAATCTGCATATTCTTTAGTAATGATAGTTTATAGTTAGTAGGTAAAATGACTTCTTTAACTTTGAAAGGACTAAGTTTCTTGAACTTTAATTTGTTGCTTGGTTGTTTTGTTTTGATTTAGGGAATATTAGTGTTTGCATTTTGTTTTTGTTGTAATATTATTTAATAATACAATAATCATAGCGGTTAGTTAACAATATAATAACAATAGCAGTTAATTAATAATATAGTAATTATAGCAGTTAGTAAACAATATAATAATTATAGCGGTTATTTAACAATAGAATAATAATAGCAGTTATAAAACAATATAGTAATAATAGCAGTTTTTAGTAGAAGGAAAATACCGGGGAGGAAAAAAAAAAAGCGGTTATAAAATACAAAAAGTCGTTACAATAGAGAATTCAAATAAAAACAAGAAAAGAAACGTAGCCCGGATAAAATGCGGGCATTTATAGTAAAACGTCAAGTACGCTACGCTTGCCTTTTTTTTGCACCTAGTACTATGGAGTAAAAAAAACTTACTATGCAGCTTAGTAGCGCCGTTTTTTTACTTGTGTACCTATAAGGAAACCCGTACAAAAAGCCGGATAAAAACCTTATGCAACAATGTTTATGCTGCTACTTTAAAGCTTTACTACCCTGTAAACACTGGTTTTTACTAATTAGCTTGCTAAACAAAAGGTAAAGTCAAAAAGCAGAAGGACTTTTTTTCTTGAAGCTTTCGGACCTTTTGCCTTGCTAGAAAGCGCAAAAAAGCCTTCTGCTAGTCTTTTTTCTTTTATTTGCCTTCTTTTTTCTTTCCTTGTTTCTTTCTATTTTTGTTGCTGGTTTTCGCTTTACGCTGGTTTTTTGCTATGTTGTGTATTAAGCATACTAGCTGCGCCTTCTTTGCGTTCTTCTAAAAAAAGAGTCTTTCTGCTTACTTTTCGTCCGCTAGTAGCTGTAATACTAGTTCTACAAGCTTGTTTATAATCTTTTTTAAATTAGCAAGTTTGTTAGCTTTGCGTTTCTTGTTAAAACGCTGCTGCGTTACTATAGTATTGCTGGTTTCTATGTTTCTTGTTATATTTGTACTCCGCGAACGAAGTGCTAGCTACTTGGTAGGTTAAAGTTATTACGCTAATTCTAGCGATTTTAATTATTTGATGTTAAAACGCGAACTTGCAAGGTTATAGTCGAGTGTTAAGAATTTAGATATCGTTTTGGGTAGAAACAGACTTTTCGTGTTGCTGTTTTATTATGCTTTGGATATTTTAAGCCCGAATACTAACTTAGCAGCTAGTTAATTTAATAGTTGCTTTTACTAAGTTCGTAAGCTTGCGAGGAGAAGGGTGGGCAGAGGGGTTTAAAGTTAGGGCCATAGTTATGCTAGTAATGTTTTGTATCTTTGTGTAGTTGTAATAACTATTGACCCTTGTTTATAGCCTTAGCAATAATTACCTATTTGCAGCTAGTTTTCTGAGACTTTTGCTGCTAAAGTCTTTTGCTTTTGTTTTTTTTAACTTGTTTAAATCGGTTATATTAAATAGAAAATTGAATTAGTTGTTCTTTAAACGAGTATAAGTGGTCTTTAGTAATACTGAACCTATTATTTTTTGCAAATAAATTAACGTGGTTAAAGAGCGCGTTGGCTGTAAGAAATGGGTTGCTTGGAATAGGTGGGTTAGAAATGGTTTCTGGAACTAGGAACGGTAAATAGTAGTTAGCTAACGAAGTGCTTGCTTTAGATAGCAAAGCTGGCACAAGAGAAGTTTGTTTAAGCAACGCTATTATAAATAAAGCGCTTCTAATTAAACTTAGTACAGGTAACCTTACTAGTGAACTTCAGGGCAGTAAATATAAAAGGGAGAAGTTATAGCTATTCAAATTTAATAGTAACTACTTCTGTTTGTGTTTTTACTGACGTACGCGTTTATACGAACGAACTAAGTCTATAGAAAGCTATTAACTTTCTTTTATAACTTTACGAATTAACCTTAAGGCTGATTTAAATTCTTCCTGAGTAGCAGTTGGCAGGCTAGCAGTGCAAAACGGTTTGGCAAACTAGGATATTAGAAGGACAAAAGTAGAACTGGTTTCTGGGCTAGGCATGGGCATTTGTACACGTTGGAGCTTTAGTGGGTTATAGAAAGTGTTGCTAAAGAAAATCTTATAATTGGTATGGTTTTCTTATGCTAGCTTGTTAAGCTTTTTACGGCTACACAGGTGCAGAACGGTGCTAAAAAGGTGAGGGTAGGCATTATTGTTACCGAGGCTATAGAATAGAAAGACATTATTGCTACTACAACTAGATATAGAGGATCAGCGAGTTAAAGTGGTTATAAAAGCAGCAGATGGCCTATTATGTAGCAGAGGTAGACAAAAGAAAGAATAACAAAACATGCGTTGTTTTTTTTGACGATAAGATAAATTATTTAAAGTAGGAGCGCGCTTACGAAACAACTAAGGCTTAAGAGCTTGGAAAGACATCGTATAATGTGAAGGTTAATTAGAATTACAAGATTAAAGTATGTAATAAATATGTTTTTAGTATTAATAAAGTAGAGTGTATAAACAGAATTGAATTAATAGAATGTATAAAGAGAAATAGAAAATGAACAACATTGGGTAGATAAGAAAATATAGTATGCATTACCTTTTTGGAATAGAGCTAATAAAAGCGTTATATGTTTGTAGCAATTCTTTTGAGAAATTGATACAGATATATAAGAAATTAATACAGACATATGAGAAATTGATATAAATACATGACGCTTACAGCTACATGACGAACAACTTTACAACTACTTATTATACTTTAACAGAAGACATATTGTTTGGTTCTAAATGGAAAGGGCTATTTGGAAATACTAACGGCTTCTCTGTAGGGCTAACGGTTGCAGAGATATTTACATATATGCTACTATATGAATTCTTTAGGGCATATAAGCATATAGCATAAATAGCGTAGCAACCATTGGTTTTATAACTAAGCTATTGGTGTTTTTGAATAGAGCACTCGATTTTAGTCCAAATGGCTAGTTTAGAACTGTATTGCGACTGGTGGTTGCGAAGTTATTCATTATGTGGCTATAAGCGTTATATATCTTTAGCAATTTCTTATGTGCTTGTAGTAACTCTTAATATTTAACGTGGTTTATAAGCGAGCGATGCACTTTTTACTATTTTATTAGGTTTAATTATTAATAACTTTATAACTAAGGCATTTATTATTAAAAATTAATTGGATTTTAATTTATTATTTGTTTTTATATCTTTATTACAAGTTTTTGCATTATAGCCGGTTTTGCTGTATTGTTTATATTGTTGCTAGCGCAGCAAACTTAACTTACTACTACCACGTTTTTTTGACGTTTGTAACCGTACCAGCTTTTTTATACCTTTTTAGGCTATTAAATCTATTGTATTTTTTATAATAAGACTTTTTTTATTCTGTAGGCGCTTTTTTTTACCTTTCTGGCGCTTGCTAAGTGCTTTATTTGCTTTGCGAAGCCTTTGGTTTTGTATGTATATATGTAGTTTTTTTTTTTTTGTTTTTCGTTCGAATTACATTTCCTTTCTGGGAACAATAGAAAAGTAGCTAGAAAACGTTTTGGATTTTAGATAGTATTACTTGAGTACTTAAATTTTAGTTTTAAGAATTCTTATTTTTTCTTTTTACGTTTTTTTTTTTTGGTATTGTTTTTTACTATAAGAACACGAGCAAATCGCGAATTGGCTTTTTAAGCAAAAGAACGGATCTTTATATGTTCTTTGTGCTAACGGGTGTTTTTATATAACGTTTTAATAAAGGACCCGGAGCTAAAAAGCTAATAGTTATGCCGAATCGGAACAATAGCCAAAGACGAAACAATAGCATAATGTAGTATTGATTGATTTACGTAAGCGTTTTTTTCTTTGGCTTGCTTACAGGGAACATATTGCTAATTTTTTTCTACGCGACTACAATGCGTCCTTGGCTAGCAATAATGCGGCTTTGAACCTTGGAACTTGACTACTAGCTTTCTGAACGCGCGGGTATTAACGTTGACATAAGTAGTTAGCCTGTAACGAAAATCTTAAAACTTATTAGGAATAGTTTACGCGGGTTAGCTATACTATTGCGAAACATGGCATATAGGCAGAAGATATTTATAACTTTAGCGAAATAGGGTTTTGAATGCGCAAAAGTACTAGCCTAATAGTAGTAACCGGCGCTAAAAAACGTAAACGTTTTAGGCAGGCGGAGCTAAAAAGCAAAGTATAAATAACAGTAAATTAGGCCATTAATTTTTAAGGTTGGGCGGTGCTACTATACTTCATTTTCCTAGGCAAAATGTACTTAGCATTGTAGTATTGCAACAAGAAACTACCGGCTAACTAGGTTATTAGCTTGTTTAAGAATGGCTGCAGTACGCTTAAAATAGCCAAGAGCTAGATTTAATACTTTAATGCTTATATAAAAAGCTGTACTAAAAGGGCTAAATGCCTTTTAATTCTAAATGTTTAGAAAAGCTACTATACGATAGAATTCAAGAAATATTGCTATGCTAACAACATATTTCTTCTTCGGATACCAGCCTATTTGTTTTATAAGCTCCAGCCTTTCGATTTGGTTCTTTTTCGTGTTTTCTAACAGCGTTATAAGCAATATACAAAACGGTTTATGCGGTAGTATTTAACTTACATGAACAAGGCAAATTTTCTAGCTGCGTTTTTAAACGCGTTTTAACAGGCCTTTACAGAAAATAATATTTAATTTAGCTTCGAAGCAGTTAAGCTTGTGCTTCTCTATGCAAAAAGGATTTTATCTACTAGGGAAGTTCAAGAAATAGCAAGAATATTATCGGTTAATTTCGAAAAGCTACCCTTAGTTTTAACAGCAAGAATACGGACTACTTTACTTAAGGCAAAAAAGCAATTGAGTCCAAGGAAAAGTAAGGTGCATACGTATTTTAGAAGCTTAGGAATAATTATGTTAGACTTAATGGACTTTATAACAAAAGGAGCACAGGAAGTTATGCATTAGTTAGCTATTTTGCGCCGATATGCAGAAACGCTTCAAAAAAATAACTATAAGGGTAGCAAGCGTGGCAAAACAAAACAAGAGTAATTACTGCGTAAAAAACTGCGTATAGTACTAGGTGGTCAAGAAATACCAAAAATAAAAAAAAAGAAAGTAGTAGAATGTAAAGAAAAAAAAAAAAAAAGTAATCTAACAAAAAAGGTATAAACAGGTTAAAGATAGTGTAATATTTGTGGAGGCATTAAACATAATGTACGAACTTGTTAGGCAGATAAAGATACCTTAAAAAAAGAGAATTCTAATGAATAAAAATGCAGTTAGTATGTTGTGCTTAATGCACTTATGTTAGCGCATGAAGTATGCAGAAAAGTAATGCATGTACTTTGGTGTTATAACTATTTGCATAATGCAAGTACTTATAAATTATAGTATGCTAAAAATAATAGTTATTCCTTTTTTTTTTTTTATAGAAGGGGTTTTATAGCTAGCTTTGTATAAAAAGGTTTTTATAGCTAAGCATATATGTATGCAAAGGTTTATACGGAAAGGTCTAAGTATAAATTATAGCATGTGCTTAAGTTTGTATATAACTAATTGAGTTTTGCTTAGTAGTAAAACTATAGCGTTTTTATATTATGTAGCAACAAAAACAAAAAACGGAGCAGTACAGTAGGCAAAATAGCATAAATAGATCTTTTTTTACTTAACTTGTAAAGCGTGCTAGCATATGTTTGTGCTTTATATAGTATATAGCTAAAAGTAACTTAGTTTTTGCTTAGGTAGCAGGCTAGTTCTTTTTTAATAGCGTTGTTATTTTACGTGTAAGTGCTAGTAGGTTCTGTATTCTAACATTGCTTTTTTTTGTAGCACTTTTATTTTTGGTGCACTACTTTATCTTGGGTTTCCGAGGCCCGCTATGGCTTGTTTTTGGCTTTTAGTGACTAGGAGGGACTACGCTTTTAGTAGCAGTAGTAGATAGGCCTATAGAATAGCGGAACAAAGAGGGTGCTGCTTTTAAAACTACAGACGCTGCGCTAGGGTGGGTGCTTAATTCTCCCGCGAATTGCGCGAGTATTTCGTTCTTGCGCTATTGCAGGATCTTTGCGCAAGCTTAGTACTTTTTGCGGCTTTATAATACTATACAAAAGTTATGCTTGTTTTTAATGCCTTTATTGCTAATTGCTGGCTGCTAAACCTTTATGCTTTAAGAAAAGTCAGTATATGGATTATAGTTATTATTATTGTACAGGTATACGCTTTTTTATTCTGAATACTTTATAAACTTGTTATAGTAGTTCTATTTTTTTAGATCGTAAAACAGATGGCAAGCTGCATTTTTTAACAAGGCTATAAGTAGTTTAGCACGGGAAAAAAAGGGGCAAAAGGTTTTTACAGAATTTTTTGTCTGAAGGCTAAAAGTTGCGCACAAAGCTGCAGAATCGTTATTTTTGTTGCTTAGGACTAAAGGCGCTATATAGCTACTATTAGATCGCCGTATTAAGCTAGTTTTTTGTGCTACACGCTTGTAGTACTTGTAATAGGCAGTTACTTTCTATAGAACTAGACCTGCGGAAAACGGGTGCATTGTTTAACGGTGCTGCGTTGTTAAGGCGCGGAGGAACTACAGCCTTTGCATGTTCTGCGCCTTTTTTGTAGGCAACAAGCCTAGCATACGTGTTGTAACACATAAAGGAGGCAAAGAGATAGGAACCCGCAAGGCTACTTAGAACTTTGCTTAAAGAAGCCGCAGTAAAAAGAAGAGGCATAGCGAGCTAGTTAAGTCTTGTAAGCAGAACTTGCTTCAGGGGAACAATAGGAAAAGCTAGAAAAATTGCAGGCAAAAGAAAAGAATATATATAAGTAGTGTAGGATCTTAGCTTTAGCAAGCGTGCTTCTTAAAAGGCAGGAAAGGTTAGGAAAAAGGAAGAAAAAAAGCAAGTTGTTTACGAAGCAGCTTAGTAGCGTTTTTACGCAAGGAAACCTAGGTTAAAGTAGGCAGATATACAAGTACGGACAATAGCTATAACGAATACGTAAAGAAGTAGCGCTTGCTTAAAATAAAGGTTCCCTAAGAATTAATTCATGTTCAAAACGGATAAAAAGCAAAAAGTATATAGCAAAAACGTTTTATACGTTCTGTATATTTAATGCTCCTTTAGAAAAAACGCTTTTTGGTAGGACGTTAGCGAGGAAAAGAATACAAAAAGGTAGTATTAATAGCGCTATATATCGTATAAAAAAAGGCAACACGTAGTGTTGCCTTAAAAAAAAAAAAAAATTAAGTAAGCATATGCTTATTAGTATAAACATATTACTTATACTGTGCTTTAGCTAAGACTTAAACCTAGATCTTTTTACAAATAGCAGCACGTGTTGCTATTATATTACTAAAGCAAAGAAAAAAGCAAAGTGGTTAAGGAAAATATTGCTTTTGTTTTCTGGCTTAGTTGCTTGTATAGTGTTTTAAAGCGTATTAACAGATATATGTTTTGGCCTAGCAATAATCTTTTTATACCTTGCTATTGGTTCTAGGTATATTTATTGGTTTGCAGTAATAGATGCTACTTTTGGTGCAGCAAAGCACGCAGGTTTTTATTGCAGTACAAAGTATAAAGTATACGCGCGCTTTCCGCGTAGTAAGCGCTGTTCTGCCTTGCAACTAGTCTAGGGAGACCTTTTTGGGTCCTATTTTAATACCTACGTATATACTTAATATATAACGTGGTTAGGCCTAGTACGCTTGTTTTACTACTTTTGTGTTTCTATGGGCTATGGTTTATTAGCAATGTTACTAGTACGCTTGTTTTACTACTCCTATGTTTTAGTAAGCTATAGTTTATTAGTAATAGTACTAGTATGCTTGTTTTACTACGTGCTATAGCAGTAGCAAGCACTTATTTTTTTTACGTTATAAACGCTACTTAGCTAAAAAGCAATGTTTGTGGTAGTTTTGCTAAGCGGTAACATATTAAATAATTTAGCTAGGCATTAGGCGTAAGGAAACCTTTTGAAGCCACGTTTCTTTTTAAGGCCATGCTTCCCTTTAGTATAAACTTTTTTTCCTTTCTTTTTTTAGCTCCGTTTTTTTCTTTTTCTTTCCCTTTTATTTTTTTTTAGCTCTTTTTTTTCTATCTTTTTTTTTTTCTTTTTTTCTTTTTTCCCTTTTTTTTTGCTTTGCATTTTATTGCTACAGATTTCTTTTTTTTTACTGGCGCTTTACTTTTTCTTTTAGTTGCTCTTTTTACTATATACTGACCTTTTTTAGGACAAGAACTTGCCCGATTTGCACCTTATGGCTGCTTTTATAGCTTGCTGATTTGCTAACTACGTTAAGGTTTTAGTTAATACTTACTGCTTTTATTAGCGCTTTAAACACTTTAATAACGCTAGGAAGCTGCTATGCTATAGCATACAGATTTATGTAGCGTGCTAGATTTACGTTCTATAAAAACGGGCTATTATAAACCTTACAAAAGAATCTTTTATAACTAATATTTATAAACTTGCTTTTTGCTTGCAGAATAGTAGCTGTACATTTAGCATAAAGTGCTTTCAAGAAGTACGTAGTTATTTTTTTTTTGCATGCTTTTAACTAACAAAAGCACTTAAAAGTTTAGCTTTTGCTAAAACATAGCAAAAAGAGCAGTTTACCTTGTAAGCTATGCGTTAGCTGTTTGTGCTAAGGGTTTAGGGAACTACGCGGCACTAGGTTTGTTACTAGTATGGTTAGAACTTTTGCTAGAAAGGTTTGGCCGGAAGCAGAGTGTATTGACTTTTTGTTTCCTATAGCAAGTTTAACTATATAATACAATACAAAAAGCGCTATGCTTTTACTGCTGTCTTAAGGACTGTAATGCTATTTATACTATGCAACTTTATGCTATATAAGATCAGATTAAACAAATGGTTACAGAAACACTAGGCTTGCATTGCAGGATGCATAAAAAGCATGGTAGAACAGGAAGGGGGAACTTCGTAAGTTCCCGGGCGTGTAGTAGGCCTTCTACGTAAATAGGAACAAACACAGGAACAGCAACAGGAAGAGGGAACTTTGTAAGTTTTTAGGTATACAGTAGGCTTTTAAAGCTATAAAGTTATGTTGTTTTCCTAAAAAAAAAGAGCTAAAGCTGCTTTTTTTTTGATTTGCTACGTTTGCAGAAATTTTTTTGCTTTATTATAACGCAATATAAATATGTTTTACTATTTTTTTGCATATATTATAACGGCACGGCTAATCTATTATAGCTTTATGCATTTTTTTTTATAGTACTGCCTAGGAAGAAAAAGACAAAACAGAACATGCTGAAAACTTGCGACGCATTATAACGCTATAATGGAAAAATCGGAATTTAAAGCCATAAAATGACAAGAAAACAGGAAAAACTGATTTGTAGCAAAAACGTTTCGTTTTTTATGCGTGTTTTTTTTTTTCCTATATACGAATAGGGAAAGAAAGAGGTTGGGTTTTCTAGGTTACGTAAATCTTGCATTTTCTCTACTTTTACTTTTATTACTACTTCTTTTTTTATTTACCAGACTACACTACTAGACTACATGCACGGTTCTAAGTGCTGCAGAAGCTTTTAAGCTAGAACAATTAGCAGCTTTTTTTTGTTTTAGATATAAATATGGATAGGATATTGCTTAATGAAATGCTGCTATAAAGCAAGCAAACATAAACTTGCTACTTATATAAAATGCTGCTAAAAAGAAAAAACAACACGCGTGCCTTGAATACTATACTTAAAAAAAACAGTAACCCTAAGCATTAAGTAGCTTTAGGCGTAGTAAGTACACAAGTAAAAAAACTTATGCTTTAATGCTAGACAAATAATGCTATATGCTGCAGTTTTAGGATACTTTATAAAGAACTACTGTTTTGTTTTGGATATAAAAGTAACGGTTGCTTTTAAATAATAATAAACAGCTGTTTTTTAAATAGTAATAAACTATTTCATTTAGTTAAGCTTGATTGTTGTTAGAATAAGTAAATATAGTATACTTTATACTCTTTGGGCTATATATATTACTTATTTCCTTTGACCTTTAGGTTACCTTCCTTACTTCTAGTTATTTTGAATATACTCTTTTATTTGCTATATTGTATACTTTTTTATACTTTTAACAATTGTTTTGTTTTTTTTTTTTTTGCTTTCCTTTTTTTTTTTTTCTTTGTTTTTTTTAGTTATTTTTTTTTTCTTCTTTATAATTCCCTCCCTTTCAGGCATACGCAATAAAACAGCTGTACTAGCTGATTTGTCTCTTTTTTTGCCTACTTGACTTTTTTTCTTAGTTTTGCCAGCAACGGATTTATTGCTTCGGGATTTGTAGACTTTAAAACATTGTGCATTGAGACGCCTAACGTTTTTTCAAAAGCTTGCTAGAACTAAGGACCATTTAGTTTTATAGCCAACCTGGCAATCCTGTGGACTAATATGCTTTTATAGTTATAGTTTTCTAACGTGTGCTTTTTTTAGAATTGCTGCTGTTGCGTATGCTACTTTTACCGGTTGTAAAGGTTTTAAGGCATCCTATAGTCAAAGCAACCCAAGTAGAACTGTAGCTTCCGCTTAGAAAACATAGCGCTAGCTAATTAATGCTGCTACTTTATTTTTTCAGTCCTAGTGTACTTTTTTTTATAGGTAGCAGCTGCTGCTGTGTTTTTACTGGGAAAAATGGGCCTAGATGCCATTAAAGCACAAAAAGCAAGCTTTAGAAAGCTTTAATAGCTAACAGGAGAATTAGTGCTACTTTTTGTACTTTTGCATTATGCTTTTCTGCTTTGCTACGACTGCCTGGTGGCTTCACGTTTCTTGCTGCTAAACAAGAGCGCAAATCGTAGCTTCGATAAAATCGGAGCTATTCATAGCAGCTTTTACCCTTTTGTTGCGGGGGGCTACTTATGCGCTGCAGCAACAGGATGTTTTTTTTTTTCTATAGGGTTTTCTTGTTATGCTTTAGCTGGCTTAACTTTCCGGTAAACACTAGTGGCTTCTTTTCTTCTAGCGAAACTAGCATACTATAGCGGGCCTTGCTATTGTAGCTTTTGTTCAGCAAGAACTGCGGTGCTTATAGGTAAAGGATGACAGCGTTGCTAGGTTGGCCGTTGTGCTTAGCCTGCTTATTTTTATAGCTATAGTTGCGTAGCTGCTAGAAGGCTTCTATGCCTAGGGTTGGTCTAGCTAGGCCTGAACAAACGCGAAGATCTAACGATGCGTTTTTATTACGCGGCTGCTGCGAGGCAATCTTGGTAGCATAGCTTTTAACGGTTCTTTGGCCTTATTAAAAGAAAGAGCTAGAGAAGCTACTGCACCTGGTACTACTTTGAACTATAGGCTTGCTACGCAGGTAACGAAGAACCGCTAGCACTATATACCTTCTTGCTATGGGTTCGCAGGAATTGCAGCGCTGTGCTTTAGCCGCTTTTTAGGTTATAGGTTCTTTTACCCGTGGTAGCTGCAGTAATGCTGCTGCATTATAATAGCTTAACAAGCTACGTAGCAGCACTTTTAATACGCTAGCTTATTAGGGACCGGGTTTTCTAGGTACGGAATAAGAGCTGAAGTTAGTAGTAAGAGTATAAACGTAGCAAAGTTATTTTGTGTGTAGAAAAAGGCGGGTTGTTAGCATATAGTATCTAAGATTTAGCGTTGCTTTTTAGGTCTTAAGTTTTAGTAGGCATAGCCTTTTAGATGTGCTATGATCTTCTGCCCAAGAATAGCATAGCAATACGTTTAACAGATTGCCACTTAGTACGAAGCCAAAAAGACGAAGGGTTTATAACTAACATTTTCTATAGTATTGTTTTCTTTTGTTTTTTTTGTTTTTTTTGTTTTTTTCTTTTTTTTTTTTTAAAGCAATAGTAATAGTAAAATATAGTAGTATAATATATAATATACACTATACTACTTATACAAGCAAGAAAAAAAGAAAAATACTACTTATTTCTCCTTTGATTTTTGTAAGGTTGCTTTTTTTCTTTATAGCTTTTTCTTTTTTTTTTGGTTAAGGTTCTGCTTTCTTTTAACTTCTGTAGCATAGAAGCTAAATAACTAGGTAATCTAACGTTAGATCGTATAAGCTTATTTAGCTTCTTATGGTTTTACATTTTTACGAAAGGCGCAATGCAATGTTTACATTGTGGCTTGTGCTGCCTTTTTTCTAAGGCAAGGCCTAGCGATGTTCTTTTAATTTCTGACCGGCTAGAAGGAAAACAGAGCAGAAAACGCGTAGCTAACGATCACTTCGTTTTTGTTAAGTTCTAGCCTATGGAGTTTACCCTGTTTTCCTAGCACGTGTATTATAAGAGGATAAAGCAATAAGCTATCTATAGTACGTTTTATTTCGCGTATTAGGTTTTTTGTTCTTGTGGCTTTTTTTGCTTGCTTTCGCGTTTTGGTTTTTCTGGTTTCTTTTGGTTCTTTCTTTTTTCTTCTTTCTTTTTGCTTTTGGTTTAGTGCAAGGCGTTACAACTAAGCTAAAGCGCCTTTTGTACATAGGTACGGCAATGCAACGCAATATAGTCTGTTTGCAGCTTATATTACGCTTTGGACTTATATATTGTAGTAGGTACTAGGCAATAGGTGGAATATGCATTGCTTTCTTTTTGTTCCTATGCTGTTGCAACGTTGCTAAGACCTAAGGATTTTCTTCTGGTTTTGCACCCTAGAAACGGGCTAGTTTTGGGCTTCAGACGAACAACTGCTTAGTAAAGGAAGCATCGTAGTTTACTAGCGTGCCTGGGATTTAAGAGAATTTGCTATTGCATATACACACGTTGCATCCGGAAAGAAAATGCTTTTATTGCAGCATTGTAAGCAATTAGCATATAGTATAGTTCGCTTAGTGTAGCACAAGAAATAGAAAGAAAATCAACCTTACGCGTTTTTTTAGTGGTGAATTGCTTTTTTTAGTGTTTTAACTCGGTGTAGCACAAGAAATAGAAAAAAAATCAAAACTACGCGTTTTCCTAGTAGTAAATTGCTTTTTTTAATGTTATAACTTAGTGTACAGAACGCTTAGGACTTGGTTATACCTTTTTTTTTGTTTTGCATATATTTGGCTTTTTGATTTGGGTTACTTTTTAGTTAGGATTATAGGCCCGTTTTAGCAAGGCTCTTTCTACTGCAATCCTAGCATTATTCACCTTGGCGACTATATTTTTTAGTTTGCTTTGCTATATTTAATGATTTCTCTTTTTACTAGTTCCTTTTTTTCTACTAAAGCAATACTGGGAAAGCAAATAGATGGCAAAGGTATATGTTTTGGATGCTTTTACTGACCTGGTAGTACGTAGCCCTAGATCTTTTGTAGACCTTTGTGACTAGTTTTAGCTTTTTTACTTACATACTAATATATTTCCACGAACAGGGATACGGCAGAAGGGTGGCATTTGCTGCGATTTACGAACATATAACAGCATTGTACCTTTTTTGCTATATTTTAGGCTATATTTTCTACTTTTTTTACATACGTTATTTTTGCTATTTAACCTTTCTGATCTATTTATTATATTGATGTACTATTACTAGCACAACTATATATTCCACTATTTCTAATGATTTGTTAACAACATGACATAACGAAGGAATATATTTTTTTTAAGACGGCTTAATAGAACTAGCTGCATTTTTTGCTGTTGTTGCTGTGCTTGCATAGTGGTACTTCTATTTATTTATATTTATTTTTTATGCACTACTGCTATTACTACTGCTATTATTACTGCTATTACCACTGTTATTACTACTGCTATTACTACTGCTATTACTGCTGCTATTATTGCTGCTAGCACTACAGCTACTGCTACTGCTATTTTTTACAACTTTTAGTTTTTATCCTATTATTTCCTTTTTTCTGCTGATTTTAAGAGTTTGTGGTTTTTAATATTTACTTTTAGTCCTTTTTATTGGTAGACGGGAGTTGCTTTTACCTGCTGCTACAACATGTTGCTTAAGGTTTTGCTGGGTTTTGTTTTTACGGCAGAAGATGTTTCCTGGCAGAGAAACAACGAGGACAAGAACAAGAACGAGGACAAGGACAATTTTTTTATGACTTTTACGAATTCCGAAGAGGAGTACCCTAACAAAGAATGGGAGGTTAATAATGTTTTGGCTGAGCGACTATATTTTAATATTTCTGGTGCTTTTTAATACTTCGTTAAGTAGGCTGGCTTTCCGCTGGAAAACTGTACTTAGGAGCTCTTAGAGCACTTTAGGGATGGCTTTTTTGAGAAATAGAATGAGAACAAATCGGAAATTCGTGCTGGAATACGCAAAGTGTTTGATTTAATAACATATAACGCTGCTTGCGCGGAGCGAACCGAAAAACATAAGAGACGGAATGCTAAACGCCAGAGGCTCGGTTTGCTGCAAACGCTGCTTTTCTTACCAGAATTCACAAATGATCTACTTTAGCCCGCGCTTGTTGATTGGTATTTCTTTAGCTTAGATAAAGAGGCATAATAAATAGACAACGCAGATTTTGCTTATATTTTATTGCTAAAGCTTAAAGCTATAGGTAGTATACTGATTTTATAAATAGCTATAATAAAGCCAGCGCTTGAACCTAGCACGCAGAATATATTCGTGGGAATTTTTTCTTTAGCGCCTTTAAAAGACTGCTACAAAAACTTCTATGCTGTGGCATTATAACGGGTTATTAGGGTATAGCGGGAAAAAGCAGTGTTTTTTCATTTCGTAGTACTAAAACGTTAGCCTAAAATGCTTCTGTTATTACTAATATATTAAATTTAACATTTGTGGGATTTTTTGCTTTATTTTTTTTTTTTGCTACAAATTTGAAAGCTAGGCAACGTACTGCTACAAGAACTTAACAATGGCTAGTATTTTTGGCACTAATACATGGATTGGCGGAGGGTAAAAAACGGAAAAAGAGGGCGAATATAGGCGATGTTATAGCTAATCTTTTTAAGCTACCGAAAGCTTTTACTAGTATGCGCATATAGAACATTGCGGATTATAGTTTTTATTGTTTTTTATCTAATATTTCCTTTTTTATAGTGTGCTATTTATAACGTAGTTTTTGCGGTTTTATATCTAACATTTTATTTTTTATAGTGTTATATCTAGAATGCAGTTTTTGCGTTTTTTTATTTAACTTCTTTTTTTTGATTGTGTAATATTTATAACGCGGACTTTTTACGTACGTGGACTTGTTTGGTAACCGCAGATCTATTTTTCGAAAGAACAGAGTATTGATTATGTTTAGTTTTTTTTACGAATGCACAAATGTAGTTCATAGCGTAACAAACTACGTTAGCTTACATTTTTGCTTTTCTTAAGCTAATAAGTTTAGTTTTTCCTATATATAGTAATATTGATCTATTTAGCAGCTAGTGCAATTGGGCATTTTTTATACGTTCGGGGTAGTTTCTGCAGGAGAGTTATTCCTGGAATAATAACCGCAATAGGAAGGCTTTGCTTTAGTTTTACTTTTGTTGTTCTTAGTAGTAAATGGACATATATTTTGCTGTATACTTTGGGAATACACTGATATATTATTTATAGATTTACATGGGGTAAGCACTTCGGCTTATTAAAGCATTATTGGTGTTCGTTTTATTTGTTCTGTAGTACTTCGGCTTAGCAAGGCATTATAGGTGTTTGTTTTATTTGTTCTGTAGCACTTTGGCTTAGCAAGGCATTATGGTTGTTCGTTTTATTTGTTTTGTAGCACTTCGGCCTAGCAAAAAATTAGTAAAAATCGTTTTATTTGTTCTATAAAGACGCTATTACTTTTTATACCGTTTTTGCGTTTTTTTTAAGCTAGACTATTGTATTGAAGATTATGTTAGTTATGCTGTGCGCGTTGAGGTAGGAATCAGGCATAAAAGAACATTGATTTAAAACGAAAGAAAAAGACAATTAAAACGGCTGTTCGTACTGGTACAACGAACAAAGAGATTGCGAGTAGTTAGTAAATACCTTGGGGTTTTCGGTAATATAGAGGCGCTGCGTTTGCTGCTTTATTTTCTGGGCTTTTACTTAGTGCTTCCGATTTGCTAAGTATTAGTGTTTTTGGGCTTTTATTTAGTGCTTCTTATTAGCTAAGTATTAGCGCTTTCGGGATTTTCCTTGTTTATTTCTGTATGTTTTTAGATGTTGTTCTTTTATGGCAATTTAAATGATTTTTTTACTTGGAGGAAAGTAGCCAAAAACGAGTTATTTTTACATTAAGTTTACTACAACGCTTCAACAGGTGCTTGCAGCATTTTTTTTGGGCACAAAGACATGTTTAGTGCTTGCGGAGCAGAGTTATTTAGTTTACGTTATTATCTAAGGACGCTATAGTAATTATGGCTTCTAGGGATATCTTGTTCCTATATTAGTAACGTTCGAAAGCGATAAATATTAAAGATGATTATGATGATACAGAAGAACGGCATATTGCTAGTAACAAGCTTGCGAAGCAAAGTATTTTAGCTTAGTTCACGTTATTATTTAAGGAGTTTATAGTAATTGTGGTTTCTGGGGATATCTTGTTTGTATATTGGTAACGTTTTAAAGCGATAGACAGTAAGAAAAGAAAAAAACAATAATACAGGAGAACAAAACTAGTTTATGTTATTATTTGAGGAGTTTATTGTGATTGCGGTTTTTAGTAATATTCCGTTTGTATATTAGTAACGTTTGGAAGCGATGAACAGAAGGAAGAAAAAAGAACAATAATACGGGAGGACAGGACATTACTAGTGAGAAGCTGCGCTGCAGCGGTGCGGATTTTTTTTTCTTTTTTGTAGTTTATGTAAAAAAGGAATAAATTACCGTTGTTAAGTTTACTATAAGCTGGCTTTAATTGATCTACTTTTATATTAACTATTAATTGAGTTTCTTAAGCAGAGAATGCTTAGTTAATAGTTAATAAGGAAGCAAATTAAGCAAAGCTAGCTTACGGTAATCCTATTGAAAGCTATAGATTTGCTTCTTTATGAACAATAGAGTTCCTTAAGTAAAGAATGCTTAGTTAATAGTTTATAAAAAAGCAGATCCGCAGCAAAGCAAGGTAAGCTGTAGTAAGAAAAAAAACGAGGGAAACAGCTAATGTACTTTGTATAGAGTGCGCAAAGGAAGTATTTATGCTTCCTGCAGCAATATATTTATAGATTATACGCATAAAAACAAAAAAAGAAATACATGCATTCTTTATTAGGTATTTATACAAGCTACTTATGCTTACTACTATACTACGTTCTTGTAGTATGTACTTAGGTACCTAGGTACTTATAAGAAGAAAGAAAAAACAACAGATATGCTTTTACTTGCGTCTAAAATGAAGCTGCTCTTTGGGTTGCTGTAGCAATACGTTAGTATGTTTTGTATGTTCGAAGAGAAAGGAATAGCCGACGCACTTTTGATAGCGTACGTAGCAAAGTAGCCTTTGCTTTTTGTAGCAACGCGTTCCTTCGTGTGTTATGTATATAGAAAAGGAAATAGCTAATGTATTCTCTTAATAGCATGCTTAACAAAGTTGCTTAGGCTTACTGCTGCTATGCGTTTTTATGTTATAGACCTGTTGCTGCTTAAGACAAATAGAGGGGCTTTTTGTATATGGGCCTTGCTTTGGAACTTTGCAGAACATACTTCTTTTGTTTTTTTATATAATGAACAGCTTAAATAATATGCGTTGCTTTTTGACTTTTCGGAACCTATTTTCTGTTTTTTTATACGCGAACAGCTTAAATAATATGCGTTGCTTTTTAACCTTCTTTAACCTATCTTCTATTGCGGCTAGAAGCTTTTTCCTATTACAAATATAAAGCGTGTTCTTTTTTTTCTAGTCGAATTCAATACATAGAACAGAGAGAAAACCTTGGGAAAGCAACAGAAAACAATTAAATATAGGACATGCTATAGCTTAAAAGCTTTCGGGTAAAAAAAAGGTAGGGAAAAGTTTAGTTTATTGCTATAGCTAAAGGGAGGTTAGCTTTGCTTTATTATTCGAACATATGGTTAGAAGGAAAAAAAGAAATAATTGGGCTTACGAAACAGCCTATAGCGTGTAGTTCTTCCAAAAAGAAGAGCTCTTAAATAGGAATAGCGTACACATACAGGAATGCGTCAAGGAACGGGTGCGCGTATGCAGTTATAGTTTGTGACTGTGTTTTTTGCTAGTATTAATAGAGAAGTGCAACGCGGATAAAGAGCAAGACGCACGCTTACTACAAGCGCTGCTGGTTGCGTATAAATCGAAAAAAAAGCTAGATTTCCTTGTTGTAATCTTTAGTTAGTTGGATAGTGGGACGATTCGAGGTTAGCGCTACGGTGCGGTATCGGGATTTTTTTTATGCGGGAGAAAGGCAAGGGTACAAGAGTGGTGGTTGTTTTGTAGACTTCTTTGCTTTAAAATCTATTGTTAAGGCACACGTACTTCGTAGTTTTGGTGCATCGAAAAAACACAGGAAACGAAATAGTAGAAAAAGAATAGCAAAAAAATATATACTAAAAAAGGAAAAGAAAAAAATAAACGAAAATAAAATAAAATAAAAAAACAAAGCATAACTATGCTGTAATTATAACAAGTTTAAAAGCAAGAAGGGAAAAAAAGCTGGAGGTGTTCTACTACTTACGTACATAGGTTACTAAAGGTGCTGCATGCACTAGAAATTACATGCTTACTTGGATATGCTAATAGATCTGTTGTTACAAGTAGTACGAGAAAGCAATTACTTTTTCTTTTGGAAGTAGATGTAGATTAACTTTTTGTGCTTATGCTTGCTTTTGTAGAGAATTTTGCAAGCGCGAAAGAACTACAGGAAAAGTTTCTGCTGTTGCGTTTTGCATGTTGTAGTTTTGTTTGGGAGCTTTTTTTATACTTTGGTTACGTCTGGGAAGACATTTCGTGGCAGTATTTTATGCGGAAGGTTCTCTTAACATAGTTAAATTTTTATTTCTCTTTTATCTTATATCTCTTTTATTTTATATATTCCTTTCATTTTATACATTTTCTCTATTTTATATCCTTTTTATTTACTATCTTTTTTATTGATTTATTTACTTATTATATTTTTTATTTCTTTTTATCTTTAAGTATTTTGATCTTTTATTTTTTTCCTTTTTTATTTCCTTTCTTTTCTCTTTTTTTATTGTATTTTTTGTTTATTTTAACACAGTTCCTACAATTCCGACTTCTATACAAATCCTAGGATATAATCAAAAGTAACAACAATAAGGCTAACGTTGCGGCCCTCTTTGCTTGGGAAGAAATTTACTAGAACTTGCGCTTCTAACTTTTTTCGAGTGCTAATACCTTTTTTGCTAAGATTTTACAATAACAGTAATTGTTTTTGTGGAAGATTAGCTGCTTAGCAACGTTTTTTCCTCTATGTAGAAAAGCGAACACTTTTTTTACTGGTGCTGTAATAGCTGACCTGGTATGTGTAGGAACTTTTTGTTTTTATTGAATTTTCTGTTTAGCTTTACAAGAAATGCTGAAAAAGCAGGTAACTAGCAGGTAGCTTATTCTTTAAGCGGTTCTATATAGCATAATGCTAATTTGTTACGCATAGGAGCTAGGTGTTCAAAACTTGAATACGGCTTGATCGGCTGCAGCTCGATCGGCTGTAGCAGATAACTATATGAAGTTTTGCACTAGCTTCTGGATGGTGGCTTTAACTACTAGCGCCGTAGATAATAAAACAGCAAAAGGGTGCAAGACTTTAATGTGGCTTGATTGGCTGTAGCTTGATCGGCTGTAGTAGATAACTATGGAAGGTCTTGCACTAGCTTTCTAAAGATGGCTTTAGCTACTAGAGCCATGGATAATAAAACGGCAAAATCCCTACTTGGCGATTTTTTTAAGAGGCAACCCAAATAGGATAGAACATATTTGGCAGTAAGCTTTATTTGTTCTAAGACAAAGAAGCACTAGCTTTTGGATAGTGGCCCTAATTACGGGTGCAGTAGATAATAAAACGGCAAAATTCTTACTTGGCGATTCTTTTAAGAGGCAACTTAAATAGAATAGAACATATTTGGCAGTAAGCTTTATTTGTTCTAAGACAAAGAAGCATTAGCTTTTGAATAGTAGTTTTAACTACTAGCGCTATAGATAATAAAACGGCAAAAGGTGTTTAAGACTTAAATGTAGCTTGATTGGCTGTAGCAGACAACTATATGAAGTCTTGCACTAGCTTTTGGATAGTAGCTTTAACTATTAGTGCGGTAGATAATAAAACAGCAAAATCCCTACTTGGCGATTTTTTTAAGAGGCAACCTAAATAAGATGGAATATATTTGGCGGTAAGCTTTATTTGTTTTAAGATAAGTAATATATTAATTACTAAAGCTTTTTATAGTTTTGTTTTTAGAAGTAAAGATTTTTGCATTTTGGGCTACTAGGGAAAAGTTGAGAAAAACCGAGCAATTTTTCTAGTTTATGTTTTAAAGCTAAGATCGTAGGCTGCTGCTAAAAAGTTGAAAAAAACTGAAGTTTTGGTTTTAAAGCTAAGATTTTGAGCTACTGCTAAAGAGTTGATAAAACTTAAGCAATCTTTTTAGTTTTGATCTTAAAGTTAAGATTTTGGGCTGCTATTGAAGAGTTGCTAAAAACCGAAGTTTTGGTTAGGAAGCAAAGATTACTATATTTTTAAGTCGTATTTTGGAAGCAGATATTTCTGCATTTTGAACTGCTGCTGGAGAGTGGAGAATACCCGAGGAATTTTTTCTGTTTTATTTTTGGAACCAAAGATCTTTGCGTTTTGAACTACGGCGAATCTGCTGAACACTTTTTGCTATTTTTATACGCATCGTGCTATGAAACACCGGGACTATACTACGTGGGACGGAAACCATTGGAAACGGTTTTGCGTATTAAGAAGAGAAGCTATTTTGCTTTTACGAATTAGAAATCTTTTTCGGGCTGCTGCAGGAGACTGGACAAAAACCAAGCAATCTTTTTAGTTTTGGATTTCGAAACAAAAAATGCTTTTGCTTCTAAGTTTGGTGCAATAATGGTTTTACTTAGGAGCTAGCCTTGCAACATAAGCTGTGGTAGCAGAACTAACGTGCTAACTAAAGCAGTTATGCTATACTTAACTTAGTTACTCTGCTGCTATCCTAGGAAGCTAGGTTTAACGCCTAACAGGAGAACATTACGAAATCCTGAAAGACTAACAACTAACATACGAACAGAAGCAATGGCGATAGAACTGGTAGGCTAACAGAAGCAAAGCAAAGTGATTCTATGTGCTTCTTGATGCTTTTGCGCTGCTTTACATTGGTGTTGTGCTGTTTTACGCTGGTTTGGAAGCTTTTTTTGTTTATTTATGAGATTTCTTGTATTTTAGAGGCGGTAGAAGATAGTAATTGGCTTTTTTTGCGGAAAGGTATATATAGAGTTTTTAAGTGTGGTGATTTGCTTTATATAGTAACCTTCTGCTTTGCTTTGAGATTTCTTTAATGAGGTTTTTATACCTATGATACGTATAGTGTAAACAAGAATTATGTGATGAAGTAAAAGCTTGATGAGGTCGGAGGAAAGGAACTTTAGTAGGAGGAATCGGTAGATAATGTAGAAGATATAAAGCAAAGAATTATATATTTTACTAATTGTACATGCTAAGCATTTTGTGGATGCGTGAAAAAATAGCACAGCTAGTATAGCAATAGCTACTAATATACTAATAGAAGCAGTTATAACATATAACAAAGGCAATTATAGCTAGGTAGCAATAGCGGCTAACAATTTAACGAAGGAAATTACGGCATTCTTAATGTGCTAATAGAGGTAGGCATAATGTGTAGTGTGCTAACAGAGGCAAAATAGCTGTATTTTATATAAAGAAGCAGAAACTTTTTACTGAGTATAAATTTATGAAGAAAAGCTTGCTGCTTTCGGAAGCTATATTAACTACTGTAGCGCTTAGAACATTCTTTTTGTGAAGCTAGGCCTAGTACCTCTATTATAACGAGCAATGCATTCTTGCATTTCTTTTAGCCGCTAAAAAAAGGCAGAACACCACAGCTAGCAACATAAATAATACGCAGGCCAACGCTTTTTTTGCTAAGGCTTCGTTTTTCTAGGCTTCTAGGCCTATTTTTCTTGTTCGGAAAAGCAAGAGCTTAAATATGCGCTAAGCAAACGTTAAAAAGAACAACATTACCGACCCTAAGCTTTCCGTTTTTAAGCAAACCTAGAGAACAGCAAGATGTTACGTAAGAGTAAATACTGGCTTAGCAAAACTATACGCTGGATACGCCTACATAGACTACAATTGTTTTTTTGGGTATTTGTATTTTTTCTGGAAAGTGCACTAGTAAACTTTTATAGAACTAAGCGTAACAAAATAGTTGGAATAAAAAAGTATTACGTTCAAAGTAAGTATAAAAAGCAGTAGCGCGCTTACTATATGTTATAAAAATCATAGTAAGTAGGAAAGCTATATATATTTCTAGTTATATATGTACGTTATATTGCCTTTATAACTAATAGATCTTACTGCTGCAGTCTTTAATATAACATAAATAGGATCAAACTTCATGTGGAGAATTTAATATTACATGGGTCACGTTTTATAAATAATAACATGGCGCAAACCTTTCGGGTGAAAAACAAACAACATTACAAGAGATTCGAAAAAAAAAGCAATGCTACATAGGGAACTAACAGTTAGCAATAATGCTGTATAGGCTACTTAAAGCAATACTACATGGGTTTTTAAGAAAACAAATATTACTAAGGTAATAACGATTTAGATTATTTTAGGTCATTTTTTTAGCATGCTAAGTCCCTTTTAAAAACAATATTATTTTATATTGGTTTTTATATACTAAAAGATAAGCTAAGGTGTAGTTACTGTATAGTTTTAGATATTTTATTTCTAGTGGCCCTTACTAGTTTTGCTTTAGTTCTAGGTTTTACTATAGCTATCTGTAATTACTAGGATTATGGCTACTGTTTGTTTCTGGCTTTGTGTTATCTACAACGTTTATTTTGTTTTTTTTTTCGCTAGTTTTACTGCTGTTAGTTGGCTTTTCTGCTAGCTTACGCTATATAGCTAGCTTTATGTTTAGCTTTTTGCACAATGCTACATATTTTGTAAAGATTTTTTCTGCTAACGTGCTTATTTAGTACGGCAACTTAAATGCTAGTACTAGGCTATTAGCTTTTAAGTTTTTTAGTTTAAGCTGCGCTAGTAGGTTAACAAAAAGAAATAGTAGTTTTGCAGCATTGAAAAATGTGCTAAAGCGGAATGCATGCAGTTAAGAGAACATAGTAAGTTGCTTGGTGGGTATATAGGAGGGCTGTTCGAAAAACATACGTAGAGAACTTTTGCTGCAATAGTTAAATAAATACTGGAGCATAGCGTTAAAGCCGGGGTAGAAGGCATTACGTTTTTATTGCGTAGGTGTTATGGCATGTTGGTATATATTACAGCATGCCTGTATAGCAGCGTTATAGACTTAATCGAGCAATAGTAGCAAGTATGTTAATACAGTAGCTACTAGAGCTCTTTTGAATAAGTAACCTATGTTGTTATATGATAGCTCTTTTTTTATTATGTTATAGCGTAATAGCTTTAAGCAGCTATACTTAAAACCAAAGAAATTTAACTGCGTGGCAATACGCTTAAACAATTAAACATAAAGAAACTTGGTTTTCTTAAAGTTCGGCGTAACTAAAATATAGAAACTAGCATATGTTCGATAATAGTTAGACTAGTTGTTAGGAAATAAGCATATAATGTTTTTGCTAGTAAATATAGCAAGCTAGGCTTTTTAAACTTCGTAATACTAAGAAGCAAAGCTTTTGCTTGACTAACTAGCATAGTTATTTAAAGCGCTAAGCATTAATGCTACATATATAGACTAGCTCTGGCGTTTATTTGTGTTATAGTTGCTAGGGTTATAAGTCTTTGTTTTTAGTTTTTGCTGTTGTGCAAAAGCAGGGAATAAAAGGTTAGCGTTATTAAATAGCGCTGTTTTTTTTGCTTAAAGGCCTTTAACCTTAGTTTTGCTTAAGGCAGCAAGAACCTAAAAATAGATACAGTAAACGTTAAGTAAGCTAAAGAGTTAAAAGTGGCCTTGCATATGGTTTAGCTGGCTTTTGTATAAAATATTGCATTGTTTCCGGTAAGAAAGCTTAAGCTTCTTAAAATATAGCTTGTAGGCTTTAAAGAACTTTAAGTTGTATGCGCAGATAACTAACTGTAGTGTAAGCTTAAAAGTTTTACTGCGTAGTAGCTGTGCTTTACAGTGTTTAGCAAAAATAGTAGCATAGTTAGCAATGTTTTAAAAGTTCTTTAGTAGCGTTGTTTTAAACTGCCTATTTATGTTAAGTATACTTTGCGTTATATTTTGCTAGGTTATTTTCAGTTAATTTTAACGCTTAGGAAAAAATAAAAAAAGCTGCTTTAAGGCACAATTTGTAAGTTAGGAGATATACTACTTAAATATGTTGTCTA
Organism: Xylaria sp. FL1777; assembly: GCA_022578965.1. NCBI lineage: Eukaryota > Fungi > Ascomycota > Sordariomycetes > Xylariales > Xylariaceae > Xylaria > Xylaria sp. FL1777. The sequence goes on along the minus strand of MU400658.1, from coordinate 74,012 downwards.
GCACTTATAGCATGCTATACTTTTGCACTACGTCCTTCAAGCCGAGCTTTTGCAACAGCTTTTTTAACCTGTTGGCTATGCAGCAATTTCAAGTAGTATACTATAGCTATAATACTTAAAAAGAAACATTACTAATGCAAGTTTGCCTAAGAAAAGTAAGCAATACTTAGTTAGTAAGCACGTGTTTAGCATACTTAGTAGTAATAAATTGCTTTAGTGGTGCACTGCTGTTAGGCAGTGCAAATATTGCTAGCTTTTCGATAAGCTTAATAAAACGAACAGCATAAGCAAGCAAAAGATCATTTAGCTAGCGTATTAAAACAAGGAAAAAAAAGTTATAAGTAGTAAAATCAGTTGGCAAAAACGGGCAGGTAGTTTGCTAGAAAAGCAGTTCACAAAAGTCTATAGCAGTTATAATATAGGACCAAAACATATAGTATTTACAGCATATATTATAGTAAGGCGGCGTAGGGGCGTTAAACGAAGTAGATAACATGTAGTATAGCTGGCTTTTATAGGACTAAAAGGCGTTAAGGAAAAAAGAAAGATTAAGTAGCACTGCTTTTTGCGTTAATAAGTAGGCTTTGCTTTAGTAGTATTGTTTTAGTAAGTCTGGGCTAAAAAACAACAGGTTGAACTACAGTAAATCAAAGAAATAAAATCTTTTTACAGGTGTTTATATATGCTGCTTATAAAAATTGTACGACTTGATTTAGTACAAGGCTACCTTTTTAACTTAAAGGCTAGCTAGCGTAGTTTTTACTATTTTTAGCTTTTTTACATCCTAAAACAAGTATTGCGAATAAAAGATTTAACGATATTCTTAGAATAAGCTATTGCTATTATGCGTTCTTTTGGCTAAGCATGCTAACTTGTAGAGCAAGGTACACGAAGGTATTGTATTGTTGGTTAAGTAAAGAGGTTTAATAATACAAGGCACGTTCTGGAAGGCAAAGTTAACTTACGTAGCGTTAAAGTAAAAGTGCTGCTAGTTTGCTATCAAAAAATAGTTCATATAGAATTTCTGCAGAGCACTTTCTGCTGAGTAGCTCGTGGTTATATTTTTAATATTATGTTTCTATAAAAAAAGAATAAAGCTAGCAAAATAGCCGGACGGATGCTGGTTATATAGGGTTTTAAGGTAGTTTTAAAACAGTTCTGTATATTCGTACAGGATAACGTACTGCAACTAAGTATACTAAAAAAAGCTAAAGCTTTCTGCTAGAGCTTGCTAAATGTTTGCTTTTGCTTTAGCCTAAGCAAAACTAATAAGGTGCTAAGCAATAATCGTAAGTAGACAGAAAGCATGTAAAGCAGGTAGTATATAGTTCTTTACGAACTGTTTTTATATTTTAAATAGCAAGTAGGTGGTTTGATATTCAAGAATTAAGGGAAAATAAAAAAAAACAAAATGAACAGTGTTGTTAGGACTGTATCTAAAGGAGCTAAGCTGCAAATTCTGGGTTTTATGGGGTTTTACTAAGTTGAAAATGCAGTGTGGATTTTGGGAAAGAGTAGATTAAAAAAAAAATAAATAACTTAAATTTAATATTACTAAAGGAAATGCGGCAAAAGAATAAAGCTAGATAATATAGCTGTTAATGTTATATTAACGAGTAATATATATTTGTTAGTAAATATTATAACAAAAGGCTTCAGTGGACGAAAAGGAAAGCGTAGGCTTATTGGCATTAGAAAAAGTATGTTAAAAAGGAATCTGTAGCGCTTTTAGCTTAGCATAGAATGAAGAAAGGTTAGTAAGATTATTTTGTTCTAAAGAATTAATATAGAAAGCCGGAAAGCTTTATGTAAGATAATTAGTTATATGTTTTAATGTATAGCTAGCTATATTTATTACTTTATTTATAGGAAGAAATTAGTATTATAAATCTAAGAATGGAAATAAAAACTATAAAAAGAAGAAAGATAGCTTATAAGAAACTAACTACTTTAAGACTAAAAAGAACAAAAAAAGAAGGGCTTTTAGGAAACAAAATATTTTAAGACCTAGAGTTTTTTTAAAGACTTTAGGTTCTAAGATATTTTGTTTCCTAAAGGCCGTTCTAGAAGTATAAACAGGCTAATAATATAAACAAAAATAAAAAAAAACAAAAAGAACAGGAAATAAAGCATACTATAGTTGTATCAATAAAAGTAAAAGTACAGAATTTGTTCTTGTGTGCAATAACGCGTATCGTTAAATAAAAGGAAAAACTGCTAGCTAAGCTAATCATAGTAAACCGGTAATGGAGAAAGAAAAGCAAAAGCAAAAGAACAATGCTTGCTAGAAACAGAGGCCTTGCTAGCAATAGAAACAAAGGGATTTTGCTGTAACAAGGTAGAGAAAAAGTTAAGCAATGGAGCAACAGGCTTATTTAAAATACAAAGCGTAAAAAACAAGGGAAAAATCAAGAAAGAAGGGATAACCGGTTCTAGGGCGTTTAAAACGGTGCTATTATTTTTGTTGCTATTAAGAAGGCTTGAGTTACTAGGACTAAAGAAACTTTGGGATCGAGAACAAGCAAAAAGGGCAAAAAAGAAAAAAAGTTCCAGTTCGAGCAGTTCAGGATCTATAGCATTGCTATTGTTTAAATCTAGAAAAGCAGGGCTATTTATGTATAGCAGTTCCAAGAATTGCTTAAACAAAGAAGTAAAAAGTAGCAATAGCACTTAAAAATAAATAAAAAAAAGTTGGGTAGTTAAAAACAAAATGTTCGTAAGAAAAAAAGAAAAAAATAAGCAAGATTAGCTGCAAGTAAAATAACAGTAGTACAGAAGCAAATTAAGAGTTAAAAGCAGTAAAGTAAAGGCATAAAGGTATATAAGTGCCAAAGTATTTCTATTAAAGAACAGGTTGGAAAAAAAAATACAGAATTAACTAGAAGGTTAAGCAGCTTTTTGTTTTAGTTTAACAATTTGTTATGCTTAGGCCTTTTTGCGTTTCTGCTAATTACGTTTAGCAGCTAATAAAAGCATAGTAATTAAGCTACAAAAAAAACAGTAAGGCAAGCAGAAATAACAACACAACAAGTAGAAGCGCTAAAGAAAAGCAAGCAAAAATAGCAATACAACAAGTAGAAGCGTTAGAAAAAAGCTAGAAAGGCGCTAAACAGGCACTAAACAGGCATTAGAGAATAAGCTTAATAATAGCGCGCGACTTGAGAAAAAACAAGCTATAACAGAAATGCAAATGCAATAAAAACGAAAAAAAAAAAAAAAGAAAGAAAAAGCAATAATAACAAGCAATAGAATTTATAGACGAATTTTTATAATGTGCATCGAAAAGGTTATAGTATTGCAAAGAGGTCGATACGCAGAAAATTAAGTACATTAAGCAGCAAAAAAAAAATAATTAGCTTTAAATAAGGCAATGCAGGGGTACTATTACGCTAAGCTAGCGGATTGCAGGGATAAAAGCACGCAAAGCTAGCAAATAATTAGGCATAAAAGCTGTTAGTAAGAAAATCGATGGAAATTTTCACTAAGTCAAACGTATGAACACGCTGCTAACCCTAACCCAAGGAACAGAAAGATAAAAATAAAAGAAAACAAAATAAATAGTATTATTAAAACTATATTTAAAAAAGCTAAGCTGTAAATTTTAAGTTTTATAAAGTTTTACTAAGTTAAAAATATAGTATAAATTTTAAAAAAAAGTAAATTAAAAAAAAAATAAATAAGTTAAATTTAATGTTGCTAAAAAAAATGCAGCAAAAAAATAAAACTAAATAATATAGCTATTAATATTATATTAACAAATAATATACATTTATTAATAAATATTATAATAAAAGGCTTTAATAAACAAAAAAAAAAGCGTAAGCTTATTAGCATTAAAAAAAGTATATTAAAAAAGAATTTATAGCGCTTTTAGCTTAATATAAAATAAAAAAAAGTTAGTAAGATTATTTTGTTTTAAAGAATTAATATAAAAAGCCAAAAAGCTTTATATAAAATAATTAGTTATATGTTTTAATGTATAGCTAGCTATATTTATTACTTTATTTATAGGAAAAAATTAGTATAATAAATCTAAGAATAGAAATAAAAACTATAAAAAAAAAAAAAATAAACTATAAAAAACTAACTATTTTAAAACTAAAAAAAACAAAAAAAGAACAGCTTTTAAAAAACGAAATATTTTAAAATTTAGAGTTTTTTTAAAGACTTTAAGTCTTAAAATATTTTGTTTTTTAAAGGCTGTTCTAAAAGTATAAGCAAGCTAATAATACAAACAAAAATAAAAAAAAACAAAAAGAACAAAAAATAAAGCATACTATAATTGCATTAATAAAAATAAAAGTGCAGAATTTATTTTTATATGTAATAATACGTATTATTAAATAAAAGAAAAAACTGCTAGCTAAGCTAATTATAGTAAACTAATAGTAAAAAAAAAAAAAAAAAGCAAAAGAACAATTTTTGCTAGAAATAAAAGCTTTACTAGCAATAAAAATAAAGAAATTTTGCTATAATAAAGTAAAAAAAAAGTTAAGCAATAAAGCAACAGGCTTATTTAAAATATAAAGCATAAAAAACGAAAAAAAAATCAAAAAAGAAAAAATAACTAGTTTTAAAGCGTTTAAAATAGTGCTATTACTTTTGTTGCTATTAAAAAAGCTTAAGTTACTAGAACTAAAAAAACTTCGAAATTAAAAACAAATAAAAAAAGCAAAAAAGAAAAAAAGTTTTAATTTAAGCAGTTTAAAATTTGTAGCATTACTATTATTTAAATCTAAAAAAGCAAGGCTATTTATATATAGCAGTTCTAAAGATTGCTTAAATAAAGAAGTAAAAAGTAATAATAATATTTAAAAATAAATAAAAAAAAGTTAAATATTTAAAAATAAAACATTTATAAAAAAAAAAAGAAAAAATAAGCAAAATTAGCTATAAGTAAAATAATAGTAGTACAAAAGCAAATTAAAAGTTAAAAGCAATAAAGTAAAAAAATAAAAGTATATAAGTACTAAAGTGTTTTTATTAAAAAACAAGTTAAAAAAAAAAATATAAAATTAATTAAAAGGTTTAATAGCTTTTTGTTTTAGTTTAATAATTTGTTATGCTTAAGCTTTTTTGCGTTTTTGCTAGTTATGTTTTGCAGTAAACAAAAGCATAATAATTAAGCTACAAAAAAAACAGTAAAGCAAGCAAAAATAGCAATATAACAAGTAAAAGCGCTAAAAAAAAGCAAGCAAAAATAGCAATACAACAAGTAAAAGCGCTAAAAATAAGCTAAAAAAGCGCTAAACAAGTATTAAATAAGCATTAAAAAATAAGCTTAATAATAATGCGCAACTTAAAAAAAAACAAGCTATAACAAAAATGTAAATGCAATAAAAATAAAAAAAAAAAAAAAAAAAAAAAAAAGCAATAGTAACAAAAAATAAAATTTATAAACGAATTTTTATAATATGCATTAAAAAGGTTGTAGTATTGTAAAAAAGTTGTTATATAGAAAAAAAAGTAGATTAAGCAGCAAAAAAAAAATGATTAGCTTTAAATAAAGCAACGTAGAAGTACTATTATGTTAAGCTAGCAAATTGCAAAAATATAAGCATGTAAAGCTAGCAAATAATTAAGCATTAAAGCTATTAGTAAAAAAGTCAATAGAAATTTTTACTAAGTTAAACGCATAAATATGCTACTAACTTTAACCTAAAGAACAAAAAAATCCTAGGGCAGCCTTTAACTTTAATAACTTTAACAGCTATTAACCCTTAATCCATTTTTAGCTTATTTTGCTCCTTTTTCATAAAACGCTTATTTTTTTTCGTTTTTGAAAAATACTATTTATAACCCTAAAAATATTTTACCTTTTTTTTTATAAAACACTATAATTTACATTTTTCTTTATTTTTTTTTTTTGTTTATGTTTTTTTGCTTTTTTATTATATGTTTAACTTTAAATTTTATACTTTTTACTTTTTTTTACGCTTTTTTTTCTTTAATAATTTCTTTTTTTTTTATAAAATATCTTTAATAAAAAAAACAAAAAAAAATTTTTAATATAACTTAATATTTTTTAACTTTTGCTATTTTATACTATTATAATAATTTTGCCTTTTTTTTTATATATTTTATTTTTTTTTTCTGTTAATATATGTTTTTTTAATAATAACGTTAATATATTGTTTTTTTTTTTTTACTATTATTTGCTTTATTATATACTACTTTTTATTACTTATTATTATAATAATATCTTGTTTTTTATTTTTTTTTTTTAAACATATTATTTTAAACTTTATACTTTATATAATAATGTATTAATATATAACTTTACTTTTTTTTTATAAATCTTTAACTTTTTTTTTATAAACTTTTAACCTTTTTTTTAAAAAACTTTAACCTTTTTTTTATAAATCCTTACTTTTTTCTTTATAAAACCTTAACTTTTTTTTTATAACATACTAAAAATAACCTCCCAAAATAAAAAACAATAATTATAAAACTTATATTTTTAATTTGCTGCTTTTTTAAATTATAATATTATTATAACATTTTATTATACCTTTTTTTTTTTTGCTTTTATATCTCTTTATTAAAAAATTAACCTACTTTTTATATTTTTTTTTATTATTTATATAGTTATATATAACACTTTTTTTTTTTATAAACTATATTTTTTTTTTATTTAACTTTACTTTTTTTTTTTAATATATTATTTTGTTTTTATAATATAATACCTTTTTTTTTGCAAACCTTACTTTTTATTCTTAAATTATTATTTTTTTTTTTTAAAACATTATTTTGTTTTTTTAAAACTTTACTTCTTTTTTATAAAACTTTACTTTTTTTTTATAAAACTCTACTTTTTTTTCATAAAACTCTACTTTTTTTTTATAAAACTCTACTTTTTTTTTATAAAATTTTACCTTTTTTTTATAAATTTTTACTTCTTTTTAATAACAATACAAAAAATTTATTTTTTTGTTTTTTTGTAATATATGTTTTCGAAAAAATAACTTATTAAATAACATATAGTATAATATAATATTCCTGTTTTATTATTTATGTTTTTTTTAAAAAAAACCTTTTTTTTAAACATTACTTAAAATAATAATAATAACGGTTAATTAATAATACAATAATAATAGCAGTTAATAAACAATATAATAACAATAGTAGTTATTTAATAATATAGTAATTATAGCAGTTAGTTAATAATATAGTAATAATAGCAGTTAGTTAATAATATAGTAATAATAGCAGTTAATTAGCAATATAATAATAATAATAGTTAGTTAATAATATAGTAATAATAGTAGTTAGTTAATAATATAATAATTATAGCAATTAATTAATAATATAGTAATAATAGCAGTTAATTAATAATATAATAATTATAGTAGTTTATAAATAATAAAAGAAAAATAGCAAGTAGTAAACAATAAAATAAAAATAATAGCCTTTATATGCTAATACTTAAACAAATATAAGCTACTAAAAAAAATCGTTTTAAATTAAAATAAACTGTTTACTTTTAAATTTAAAATAAGTTTTTTTAAACTTATTAGCGTTAAGCTTAAGCTTTTAATTACTTACTACTTATAAACTAATAAACAAACAAAAAAACTAAACTAAATATTAAAACAATATTTATAAAGTTATATTAACTATTAATAAAACAATTAAGTAAAATTATTATTAATAGCATAAATTTTATATAATATATTAAGAAATAAAAATATAAACATATTTTTGCATAAAGCTGTTTATAAACAATAAGCAATTATTAAAAAACAAAAAAAAGCACTAATAAAAGTACTTGCTATTTTAATTATAGCACTTTAAGCAAAGATTATTGCAATAAAAATTAAAACGCTTTAAGCTAAACTATAATTATGCTTTTAGTTTTTATAGCAACAAATATTAAAATACTATAACAAAAAACGAACTAAAGAGCTAACCTTTAGAAAAAGAAATAAAGTTTATTTATTATAACAAAAATAAAACGCAAACATTAATATTTTTTAAATTAAAACAAAGCAACTAAGCAATAAACTAAAATTTAAAAAACTTAGTTTTTTTAAAATTAAAAAAATTATTTTATTTATTAACTATAAACTATTATTACTAAAAAACATGCAAATTTACTTTGTTTTTTACATTTTTTTACTAAAACTAATACTTATTAAAACACTTATTAAAACATAACTAAAAATAAAAACTAATTAAAACGTTTATAAAATTAAAAGTGTACTAAATTTCTGTTAAAATAATAATAATTTAAAATATTTTATTAAATAAAAAGAATACTTATATATTAATAATACTTAAAAACTTAAAAAATATTTAAAAACTGCTGTAATAATTATAAATTAATTTTATTGCTAATATTTTAACTGCTTAAAACTAAAAAAAAAAAGTTAGCTTTAAAAAAAACGTTTAAAAAATTTTAATTAAACTTAAATAAAGCAGCTTGTGTTGCTTTAGCTTGCTTGTTTTGTTATTTTTGCTTTTTTACTAGCGCTTTTTGTTTTTTTTTAATACGCTTTATTTTGTTTAATTTATTTAAGAACTAAAGCTTTTGTTAAACTATTTTAACACTTTTTGCTTTTAAAAAACGTTTTTATATATAAAGCTAAGCTAGCTTGCTTAAAACAAAATTAAAGCTGTTTTAAGCTTGTTTTAGTTCTTTTTAAACTAAAAGTAGCTATTGCTTTGCTTACTTTTTTTTTTCTTTAAAATAACAATGCTTAAAAACTATATTATTAATTAAATTAATTAGAACTTTTAATTTATTGCAGAAATAGCTAACATATATACATTTAAAGCAACAAAATATATTATTTGTTATTTTGTACATTAATAACTAATTAAAGCAATAAAAACAAAGCATAACTTTGTAACTAATAAAATTAATAAAAGAAGCAAAAATAAGTTTTTGCTTTATTTTTAATAAGTAGTTAGTTTTTTTAATATGCTTTAACATTTTAATGCGTAAAAAAAAAGAAAAAAAAATACTTATAAAAAATTGTTAAAACAACAATTCTAAAAAAAAAGAAATAATATTATAAAATTAGCACTAAAGTAGCTTTTAAAGCAGCTTAATGCTTTTATATATACTTTATACCTTTTTTTTACTAATTAAAGCTAAGTTATATAACAACTTATTTAGCTTATTAAACTTATAATAATTTAATGCTTATTAAACTTATAGTAATTTAATGCTTACTAAATTTATAGTAATTTAGTACTTATTAAACTTGCAATAATTTAAAAAAAAGGTTTTTATTTTTTTTACTTTTTTTTTATTTATATAAATTGTATACTTTTTATAACTAGTTATTTATTTAGTTTTAGCTTTTTAGCTATTAATTTTTTTATAATTACTAAGCATTAATATATTTATTACTTTTAAATTTTTTAAGACTTTTATTAATGTATAATAATAAAAATACTTTAAAAACTTTTTTAATAAACTATTACTAAAGATTTTATTATTACTTATAAATTAAAACCTTAAAAGTAAGCTTGTTATATTAATATATAATAAGTTTATTATAAAAAATACTAAGAATAAAATAAAAATAGCAGTTATAAAATATAAATAGTTATTAAAATAAAAAAACAAAACAAAAAAAAAAAAAAAAATATAGCTTAAATAAAATAATAACATTTATAGTAAAATGTTTAGTATGCTACGCTTGATTTTTTTTTACATTTAGTACTATAAAGTAAAAATAACTTATTGTGCTGCTTAATAGCGCTGTTTTTTTACTTGTATACTTATAAAAAAAACTATATAAAAAGCTGCATAAAAACCTTATATAACAATATTTATATTACTACTTTAAAGCTTTATTACTTTATAAATACTAGTTTTTATTAATTAGCTTGCTAAATAAAAAGTAAGGTTAAAAAGCAAAAAGATTTTTTTTTATAAAGCTTTTAAACCTTTTGCTTTTTTAAAAAGCGCAAAAAAGCCTTTTGCTAGTTTTTTTTCTTTTATTTGTTTTTTTTTTTTTCTTTTTGTTTTTTTTTATTTTTGTTGCTAGTTTTTGCTTTATGCTAGTTTTTTGCTATATTATGTATTAAGCATACTAACTGCGCTTTTTTTGCGTTTTTTTAGAAAAAAAAAGTTTTTTTGCTTTTTTTTTGTTTACTAATAGCTATAATACTAGTTTTATAAGCTTATTTATAATCTTTTTTAAATTAGCAAGTTTATTAGCTTTGTATTTTTTGTTAAAACGCTGTTATATTGCTATAGTATTACTAGTTTTTATGTTTTTTGTTATATTTATATTTTATAAACAAAGTGCTACTTATTTAGTAAATAAAAATTATTATGCTAATTTTAGCAATTTTAATTATTTAATATTAAAACTTAAATTTGCAAAGTTATAATTAAATGTTAAAAATTTAAATATTGTTTTAAATAAAAATAGACTTTTTGTATTGCTATTTTATTATGCTTTAGATATTTTAAGCTTAAATATTAACTTAGTAGCTAGTTAATTTAATAGTTACTTTTATTAAGTTTATAAGCTTGCAATAAAAAAAGTAAGCAAAAAAGTTTAAGCTTAAATTATAGTTATACTAATAATGTTTTATATTTTTGTATAATTATAATAATTATTAACTTTTATTTATAGCTTTAGTAATAATTACTTATTTATAACTAGTTTTTTAAAACTTTTATTACTAAAGTTTTTTGCTTTTGTTTTTTTTAATTTATTTAAATTAGTTATATTAAATAAAAAATTAAATTAGTTGTTTTTTAAACAAATATAAATGGTTTTTAGTAATATTAAACTTATTATTTTTTGCAAATAAATTAATATAGTTAAAAAGCATATTAGCTATAAAAAATAAGTTGCTTAAAATAAGTAGGTTAAAAATAATCTTTAAAACTAAAAACAATAAATAATAGCTAGCTAATAAAATGCTTACTTTAAACAATAAAGCTAACATAAAAAAAGTTTGTTTAAGTAATGCTATTATAAATAAAGCGCTTTTAATTAAACTTAGCATAAGTAACTTTATTAATAAATTTTAAAGCAGTAAATATAAAAAAAAAAAGTTATAGCTATTTAAATTTAATAATAATTATTTTTATTTGTGTTTTTACTAACGTATGCATTTATATAAACAAACTAAGTTTATAAAAAGCTATTAATTTTCTTTTATAATTTTACGAATTAACTTTAAAGCTAATTTAAATTCTTTTTAAGTAGCAGTTAGTAAGCTAGCAATATAAAACAGTTTAGCAAACTAAAATATTAAAAAAATAAAAGTAAAACTAGTTTTTAAATTAAGCATAAATATTTATATATATTAAAGCTTTAATAAGTTAAAAAAAGTATTATTAAAGAAAATTTTATAATTAATATAGTTTTTTTATATTAGCTTATTAAGCTTTTAATAGCTACGTAAGTATAAAACAGTGCTAAAAAAGTAAAAATAAGTATTATTATTATTAAGGCTATAAAATAAAGAAATATTATTACTATTACAACTAAATATAAAGGATTAATAAATTAAAGTAGTTATAAAAGCAGCAAATAGCTTGTTATATAATAAAAATAAACAAAAGAAAAAATAATAAAACGTATGTTATTTTTTTTAATAATAAAATAAATTATTTAAAGTAAAAGCACGCTTATAAAACAACTAAAGCTTAAAAGCTTAAGAAAACATTATATAATATAAAAATTAATTAAAATTATAAAATTAAAGTATATAATAAATATGTTTTTAGTATTAATAAAATAAAATATATAAATAAAATTAAATTAATAAAATGTATAAAAAGAAATAAAAAATAAATAACATTAAGTAAATAAAAAAATATAGTATATATTACTTTTTTAAAATAAAGCTAATAAAAGCGTTATATGTTTATAATAATTTCTTTAAAAAATTGATATAAACATATAAAAAATTAATATAAATACATAAAAAATTGCTATTATAAATATATAACGCTTATAGCTATATAATAAATAACTTTGCAACTATTTGTTATATTTTAATAAAAAACATATTATTTAGTTCTAAATAAAAAAAGCTATTTAAAAATACTAATAGCTTTTTTGTAAAGCTAATAATTATAAAGATATTTATATATATGCTACTATATAAATTTTTTAAAGCATATAAGCATATAGTATAAATAGCATAATAACTATTAGTTTTATAACTAAGCTATTAATGTTTTTAAATAAAGCATTTAATTTTAGTTTAAATAGCTAGTTTAAAATTATATTGCAATTAGTAATTACAAAGTTATTTATTATATAGCTATAAGTATTATATATTTTTAGCAATTTTTTATATGCTTATAATAACTTTTAATATTTAATATAGTTTATAAGTAAGCAATACATTTTTTATTATTTTATTAAGTTTAATTATTAATAACTTTATAACTAAAGCATTTATTATTAAAAATCAATTAAATTCTAATTTATTATTTGTTTTTATATTTTTATTATAAGTTTTTGCATTATAGCTAGTTTTATTATACTGTTTATATTATTGCTAGCATAGCAAACTTAACTTATTACTATTACGTTTTTTTAACGTTTATAATTATATTAGCTTTTTTATATTTTTTTAAGCTATTAAATTTATTATATTTTTTATAATAAAACTTTCTTTATTTTATAAGCGCTTTTTTTTATTTTTTTAATGCTTATTAAATGCTTTATTTGCTTTGTAAAGCTTTTAGTTTTATATGTATATATGTAGTTTTTTTTTTTTTGTTCTTTGTTCGAATTATATTTTCTTTCTAAAAACAATAAAAAAGTAGCTAAAAAACGTTTTAAATTTTAAATAGCATTATTTAAGTACTTAAATTTTAGTTTTAAGAATTCTTATTTTTTATTTTACGTTTTTTTTTTTTAATATTGTTTTTTACTATAAAAACATAAGCAAATCGCAAATTAGCTTCTTAAGCAAAAAAACAAATTTTTATATGTTTTTTGTGCTAATAGGTATTTTTATATAACGTTTTAATAAAAAACTAAAAGCTAAAAAACTAATAGTTATGCTAAATTAAAACAATAACTAAAAATAAAACAATAGTATAATATAGCATTAATTAATTTATATAAGCATTTTTTTTTTAGCTTGCTTATAAAGAACATATTGCTAATTTTTTTTTATATAACTATAATATATTTTTAGCTAGCAATAATATAGCTTTAAACCTTAAAACTTAATTATTAGCTTTTTAAACGCGCAAACATTAATATTAATATAAATAGCTAGCTTACAATAAAGATTTTAAAACTTATTAAAAATAGTTTATATAAGTTAGCTATATTATTACAAAATATAGCATATAAGCAAAAAATATTTATAACTTTAGCAAAATAAAGTTTTAAATATATAAAAGTATTAGCTTAATAATAATAACTAGCATTAAAAAACATAAACATTTTAAGCAAATAAAGCTAAAAAACAAAATATAAATAATAATAAATTAAGCTATTAACTTTTAAGGTTAAGCAGTGCTACTATATTTTATTTTTTTAAGCAAAGTATATTTAGCATTATAGTATTATAATAAAAAACTACTAGCTAATTAAATTATTGCTTTATTTAAAAATAGCTATAGTACGCTTAAAATAGCTAAAAGCTAGATTTAATACTTTAATGCTTATATAAAAAGCTATACTAAAAAAGCTAAACGTTTTTTAATTTTAAATGTTTAAAAAAGCTACTATATAACAGAATTTAAGAAATATTATTACATTAATAACATATTTTTTTTTTAAATGCTAGCTTATTTATTTTATAAGCTTTAGATTTTTAATTTAGTTTTTTTTTATGTTTTTTAATAGCGTTACAAGCAATATATAAAACAGTTTATATAATAGCATTTAATTTATATAAATAAAGCAGATTTTTTAGCTACGTTTTTAAACATGTTTTAATACGTTTTTATAAAAAATAATATTTAATTTAGCTTTAAAGCAGCTAAGCTTATGCTTTTTTATACAAAAAAAGTTCTATTTATAAAGAAAGTTTAAAAAATAGCAAAAATACTATTAGTTAATTTTAAAAAATTACTTTTAGTTTTAATAGTAAAAATATAAACTATTTTACTTAAAGTAAAAAAGCAATTAAGTTTAAAAAAAAATAAAATGCAAATATATTTTAAAAGCTTAAAAATAGTTATATTAAACTTAATAAACTTTATAATAAAAAAAGCATAAAAAGTTATATATTAGTTAGCTATTTTATGTTAATATATAAAAATGCTTTAAAAAAATAACTATAAAAATAACAAACGTAACAAAACAAAGCAAAAGTAATTATTGCATAAAAAACCGCGTATAGTACTAAGTAGTTAAAAAATACCGGAAATAAAAAAGAAATAAGTAATAAAATGCAAAAAAAAAAAAAAAAGAAATAATTTAGCAAAAAAAGCGTAAATAGGTTAAAAATAGTATAACATTTATAAAAGCACTAAATATAATACATAAACTTATTAAACAAATAAAAATACCTTAAAAGAAAAAAATTGTAATAAATAAAAATATACTTAGTATATTATGCTTAATATATTTATGTTAATACATAAAGTATTTAAAAAAGTAATATATATACTTTAGTATTACAATTATTTATATAATATAAATACTTATAAATTATAGTATACTAAAAAAAATAGTTATTTTTTTTTGCTTTTTATAAAAAAGGTTTTATAGCTAGCTTTATATAAAAAAGTTTTTATAGCTAAACATATATATATTTAAAAGTTTATACAAAAAGGTTTAAATATAAATTATAGCATATATTTAAGTTTATATATAACAAATTAAGTTTTGCTTAGTAATAAAACTATAGCGTTTTTATATTATATAGTAATAAAAACAAAAAATAAAGCAATATAATTAATATAATAACATAAATAAATCTTTTTATATTTAATTTATAAAAAGTGCTAGCATATATTTATGCTTTATATAGTACATAATTAAAAGCAATTTAATTTTTGCTTTAGTAATAAACTAGTTTTTTATTAATAAAGTTATTATTTTATGTATAAGTGCTAATAGGTTTTTTATTTTAATATTGCTTTTTTTTATAGCACTTTTATTTTTAATGCACTACTTTATTTTAAGTTTTTAAGGCTTATTATAGCTTTTCTTTAGCTTTTAGTTATTAAAAAAAACTATACTTTTAGTAGTAATAATAAATAGGCCTATAAAATAGAAAAACAAAAATAGTGCTTTTTTTAAAACTATAAACGTTAAGCTAAAGTAAATGCTTAACTTTTTTAAAAATTGCGCAAGTATTTTGTTTTTGTGCTATTTTAAGATTTTTATATAAGCTTAATACTTTTTGCAGCTTTATAATACTATATAAAAATTATGCTTATTTTTAATACTTTTGTTGCTAATTATTAGCTATTAAACTTTTATGCTTTAAAAAAAGTTAATATATAAATTATAATTATTATTATTATATAAACATATATTTTTTTATTTTAAATACTTTATAAACTTGTTATAATAGTTTTATTTCTTTAGATTGTAAAACAAATAGCAAGCTATATTTTTTAATACGGCTATAAGTAGTT
Source organism: Xylaria sp. FL1777 (assembly GCA_022578965.1). NCBI lineage: Eukaryota > Fungi > Ascomycota > Sordariomycetes > Xylariales > Xylariaceae > Xylaria > Xylaria sp. FL1777. The sequence goes on along the minus strand of MU400658.1, from coordinate 58,474 downwards.
TAGTATAAAAAAAAAAAGAACAAAAAGTTTTTACGGAATTTTTTGTTTAAAAGCTAAAAGCTGTACATAAAGCTGCAAAATTATTATTTTTGTTGCTTAAAACTAAAAGCGCTATATAACTACTGTTTAATTGCTATATTAAGCTAATTTTTTATACTATGCGCTTATAATGCTTATAATAAGTAGCTATTTTTTATAAAATTAAACCTGCAAAAAACAAGTGCATTATTTAATAATACTACATTATTAAAGCGTAAAAAAACTATAGCTTTTATATTTTCTGCACTTTTTTTATAAGCAATAAGCTTAGTATATATATTATAACGCATAAAAAAAGTAAAAAAGTAAAAACCTGCAAGGCTATTTAAAACTTTGCTTAAAAAAGCTATAGTAAAAAAAAAAAGCATAGCAAGCTAGTTAAGTTTTATAAGCAAAATTTGCTTTAAAAAAATAATAAAAAAAGCTAAAAAAATTGCAAGCAAAAAGAAAAAACATATATAAGTAATATAAAATCTTAGCTTTAGTAAGCATACTTTTTAAAAAGCAAAAAAAGTTAAAAAAAAGAAAAAAAAAAGCAAGTTGTTTATAAAGCAGCTTAGTAACGTTTTTATGCAAAAAAACCTAAGTTAAAGTAAGCAAATATACAAATATAAATAATAGCTATAATAAATATATAAAAAAATAGCGCTTGCTTAAAATAAAGGTTTTTTAAGAATTAATTTATGTTTAAAACAAATAAAAAGCAAGAAATATATAGCAAAAACGCTTTATATGTTTTATATATTTAATGCTTTCTTAAAAAAAACGCTTTTTAGTAAAACGTTAGCAAAAAAAAAAATATAAAAAAGTAGTATTAATAGCACTATATATTGTATAAAAAAAGGCAACATATAGTGTTGCTTTAAAAAAAAAAAAAAAAATCAAGTAAGCATATGCTTATTATTATAAACATATTGCTTATATTATACTTTAGCTAAAACTTAAACCTAGATTTTTTTATAAGTAGTAATATATATTATTATTATATTATTAAAGCAAAAAAAAAAATATAATAAGCTTAGTTTTTTTAGCTAGTTTGCTTATATAATGTTTTAAAGCGTATTAATAAATATATGTTTTAGCTTAATAATAACCTTTTTATACCTTGCTATTAGTTTTAAGCACATTTATTAGTTTGCAGTAATAAATGCTACTTTTAGTGCAGCAAAGCATATAAGTTTTTATTGCAGTATAAAATATAAAATATACGTGCTTTTTTTATGTAATAAGCGCTATTTTGCCTTATAACAAGTTTAAAAAGATCTTTTTAAGACTTATTTTAATACTTATATATATACTTAATATATAACGTAGTTAAGCTTAGTACGCTTGTTTTACTACTTTTATATTTTAGTAAGCTATAGTTTATTAGTAATATTATTAATATGTTTGTTTTATTACGCTTATATTTTAGTAAGCTATAATTTATTAGTAATAATATTAGTATGCTTATTTTACTACGTTTATGTTTTAATAAGCTATAGTTTATTAATAATAGTACTAGTATACTTGTTTTACTATGCTTATGTTTTAATAAGCTATAGTTTATTAGTAATAATACTAGTATGCTTGTTTTATTATATGCTATAATAATAGTAAACATTTATTTTTTTTATGTTATAAATGCTATTTAGCTAAAAAACAACATTTATAGTAGTTTTGCTAAGCAGTAATATATTAAATAATTTAGCTAAGCATTAAACATAAAGAAACTTTTTAAAGCTACGTTTTTTTTTAAAGCTATGCTTTCTTTTAGTATAAACTTTTTTTTTTTTTTTTCTTTAGCTTTGTTTTTTTTCTTTTTTTCCCTTTTTATTTTTTCTAGCTTTTTTTTTTTCATTTTTTTTCTTTTTTTTCTTCTTTTTTTTTTTTTTGCTTTATATTTTGCTACTATAAACTTTTTTTTTTTTACTAGCGCTTTATTTCCTTTTTTAGTTGCTTTTTTTATTATATACTAACTTTTTTTAAAATAAAAACTTGCTTAATTTATATTTTATAGCTGTTTTTATAGCTTGTTAATTTATTAACTGCGTTAAAGTTTTAGTTAATACTTACTGCTTTTATTAGTTTTTTAAACATTTTAATAATACTAAAAAGCTGCTATATTATAGCATATAAATTTACGTAATATACTAAATTTACGTTTTATAAAAACAAGCCATTATAAACTTTACAAAAGAACTTTTTATAACTAATATTTATAAACTTGCTTTTTGCTTGCAAAACAATAACTATATATTTAGCACAAAATGCTTTTAAAAAGTACGTAGTTATTTTTTTTTTGTATGCTTTTAACTAACAAAAGCACTTAAAAGTTTAGCTTTTGCTAAAATATAGCAAAAAAAGCAGTTTACTTTATAAGCTATACATTAGCTACTTATACTAAAGGTTTAATAAACTATATAGCACTAAGTTTATTATTAATATAATTAAAACTTTTGCTAAAAAAGTTTAATTAAAAGCAAAATATATTAACTTTTTGTTTTTTATAGCAAGCTTAATTATATAATATAATATAAAAAGCACTATGCTTTTACTACTGTTTTAAAAACTGCAATACTACTTATATTATATAACTTTATGCTATATAGAATTAAATTAAATAAATAGTTATAAAAACATTAAGCTTACATTATAAAATGTATAAAAAGCGTAATAAAACGAGAAAAAAAAACTTTATAAGTTCTTAAGCGTATAATAAGCTTTTTGCGTAAATAAAAATAAATATAAAAATAGCAACAAAAAAAAAGAACTTTATAAGTTTTTAGGTATATAATAAGCTTTTAAAGCTATAAAATTATGTTATTTTTCTGAAAAAAAAGAGCTAAAGCTGCTTTTTTTTTAATTTATTATATTTGCAAAAACTTTTTTGCTTTATTATAACGTAATATAAATATGTTTTACTATTTTTTTGTGTATATTATAATAGCGTAGCTAATTTATTATAGCTTTATGTATTTTTTTTTATAGTATTGCCTAAAAAAAAAAAAACAAAACAAAACATGCTAAGAATTTGCGACATATTATAACGCTATAATAAAAAAATTAGGATTTAAAGCTACAAAATAACAAAAAAACAGAAAAAACTAATTTGTAGCAAAAACGTTTTATTTTTTATATATGTTTTTTTTTCTTTTATATATAAGTAAAAAAAAAAAGAAATTAAGTTTTCTAAGTTATATAAATCTTATATTTTTTTTACTTTTACTTTTATTATTATTTTTTCTTTTTTATTTACTAAACTATACTACTAAATTATATTATTAAACAATATATATAGTTCTTAATACTATAAAAGCTTTTTAGCTAAAACAATAAACAGCTTTTTTTTTTTTGTTTTAAATATAAATAAAAATAAAACATTGCTTAATAAAATGCAGCTATAAAGCAAGCAAACATAGATTTGCTACTTATATAAAATGCTGCTAAAAAAGAAAAATAATACGCGTGCTTTAAACACTATACTTAAAAAAAATAATAGCTTTAAGCATTAAGTAGCACTAAGCGTAATAAATATACAAATAAAAAAACTTATGTTTTTATGCTAAACAAACAATGCTATATACTGTAGTTTTATAATACTTTATAAAGAACTACTGTTTTGTTTTAAATATAAAAAAAACAGTTATTTTTTAAATAATAATAAACGGCTATTTTTTAAATAATAATAAACTGTTTTATTTAGTTAAATTTAATTATTGTTAAAATAAATAAACATAGTATACTTTATATCTTTTAAGCTATATATATTACTTATTTTTTTTAACTTTTAAGTTATTTTTTTTACTTTTAGTTGTTTTAAATATACTATTTTATTTGCTATATTGTATATTTTTTTATACCTTTAACAATTGTTTTGTTTTTTTTTCTCTTTTTTTTTCTCTTTTTTTTTTTTTGTTTTTTTCTCTTTTGTTTTTTTTTGGTTATTTTTTTTTCTTTTTTATAATTTCTTTCCTTTTAAGCATACGCAATAAAACAGCTATACTAGCTAATTTGTTTTTTTTTTTGCTTATTTAACTTTTTTCTTTAGTTTTGCTAGCAATAGATTTATTGCTTTAGGATTTATAAACTTTAAAACATTATGCATTAAAACACTTAACGTTTTTTTAAAGGCTTGCTAAAACTAAAAACTATTTAGTTTTATAGCTAATTTAGTAATTTTATAAACTAATATGCTTTTATAATTATAGTTTTTTAAAGTTTGCGTTTTTTAGAATTATTATTGCTATTTATGCTATTTTTACTAGTTATAAAAGTTCTAAAGCAACTTATAGTTAAAACAACTTAAATAAAACTATAGCTTTTGCTTAAAAAATATAGCATTAGCTAATTAGCGCTGCTATTTTATTTTTTTAGTTTTAGTATGCTTTTTTTTATAAGTAATAACTGCTGCTGTGCTTTTATTAAGAAAAATAAGCCTAAATACTATTAAAGCACAAAAAGTAAGCTTTAAAAAACATTAATAGTTAATAGAAAAATTAGTGCTACTTTTTATACTTTTTTATTATGCTTTTTTGCTTTATTATAACTGCTTAATAGCTTTATGTTTTTTGCTGCTAAATAAAAGCGCAAATTATAGCTTTAATAAAATTAGCGCAATTTATAGTAGCTTTTATTTCTTTATTACAAAAAGCTACTTATATGCTATAGCAATAAAACGTTTTTTTTTTTTATAAGGTTTTTTTGTTATGCTTTAGCTAGCTTAACTTTTTAGTAAACATTAATAGCTTTTTTTTTTTAGCAAAACTAGCATATTATAGTAAGCTTTATTATTATAGCTTTTGTTTAGCAAAAACTTTAATGCTTATAAATAAAAAATAATAGCGTTGCTAAATTAGCTGTTATGCTTAGTTTGCTTATTTTTATAGCTATAGTTATATAGCTATTAAAGAGCTTTTATGCTTAAGGTTAGTTTAGCTAAGCTTAAATAAACGTAAAGATTTAATAATGCGTTTTTATTATATAGCTGCTATAAAGCAATTTTAGCAGTATAGCTTTTAATAGTTTTTTAGCTTTATTAAAAAAAAAAGCTAAAAAAGCTACTATATTTAGTACTACTTTAAACTATAGGTTTGCTATATAAATAATAAAAAACTACTAGCATTATATATTTTTTTGCTATAGGTTTATAGAAATTATAGCGCTACGTTTTAGCTGCTTTTTAAGTTGTAAGTTTTTTTACTTATAGTAGCTATAGTAATACTGCTATATTATAATAATTTAGCAAGCTATATAGTAGCATTTTTAATACGTTAGCTTATTAAGAACTAAGTTTTTTAAATATAAAATAAAAGCTAAAGTTAATAATAAAAGTATAAATGTAGTAAAGTTATTTTATATATAAAAAAAAGCAAGTTATTAATATATAGTATTTAAAATTTAGTGTTGCTTTTTAGGTTTTAAGTTTTAGTAAGTATAGCTTTTTAAATGCATTATAATTTTTTGCTTAAAAATAGCATAGCAGCACATTTAACAAATTGCTACTTAGTATAAAGCTAAAAAAACAAAAGGTTTATAACTAATATTTTTTATAGTATTGTTTTTTTTTGTTTTTTTTTTGTTTTTTTTTTCTTTTTTTCTTAAAGCAATAGTAACAATAAAATATAGTAATATAATACATAATATATATTATATTACTTATATAAGCAAAAAAAAAAAAAAATACCACTTATTTCTTTTTTGATTTTTATAAGGTTGCTTTTTTTCTTTATAGCTTTTTTTTTTTTTTTTAGTTAAAGTTTTGTTTTTTTTTAACTTTTGTAGCATAAAAGCTAAATAACTAAGTAATTGAACGTTAAATTATATAAGCTTATTTAGTTTTTTATAGTTTTATATTTTTATAAAAGGCGTAATGCAATGTTTATATTATAGCTTATGCTGCTTTTTTTTTAAAGTAAAGCTTAGTAATATCCTTTTAATCCTTAATTAGCTAAAAAGAAAACAAAGCAAAAAATGCATAACTAACGATTACTTTGTTTTTGTTAAGTTTTAATTTATAAAGTTTACTTTGTTTTTTTAGCACGTATATTATAAAAAGATAAAACAACAAGCTATTTATAGTACGTTTTATTTTGTGTACTAGGTCTTTTGTTTTTGTGGCTTTTTTGGCTTGCTTTTATGTTTTAGTTCTTTTAGTTTTTTTTTGTTTTTTCTTTTTTTTTTTTTTTTTTTGTTTTTGTTTTAAAGCAAGGCGTTATAATAAAAGCAAAGCAACCCTTATATATAAATACAGCAATACAACACAATATAGTCTGTTTGTAGTTTATATTATGCTTTAAACTTATATATTGTAATAAGTACTATATAATAAGTAAAATATGCGTTGCTTTTTTTTTGTTTTTATGCTGTTATAACGTTATTAAAACTTAAGGATTTTTTTTTAGTTTTGTACTTTAAAAACAGGCTAGTTTTAGGCCTTAAACGAACAACTGTTTAGTAAAAAAAGCATTATAGTTTATTAGTATGCTTAGGATTTAAGAAAATTTGCTAATGCATATATATATGTTGCATTTAAAAAAAAAATGCTTTTATTGCAGTATTATAAGTAAGCAGCACATAATATAGTTTATTTAATATAGTACAAAAAATAAAAAGAAAATTAAAACTATGCGTTTTTTTAGTAGTAAATTGCTTTTTTTAATGTTTTAACTTAATGTATAAAACATTTAAAACTTAGCTATATTTTTTTTTTTGTTTTATATATATTTAGCTTTTTAATTTAGGTTATTTTTTAGTTAAAATTATTATTAAACTTGTTTTAGCAAGGCTTTTTTTACTGCTATTTTAGCATTATTTATTTTAGCAACTATATTTTTTAGTTTGTTTTATTATATTTAATAAATTATATTAGTTTATATTTTTGCTTTTTTTAAGCTAGTAAGTTTAGTTTTTTTTATATATAGTAACATTAATTTATTTAATAGCTACTATAATTAGACATTTTTTATACGTTTAAAGTAGTTTTTGCAAAAAAGTTATCTTTAAAATAATAACTATAATAAAAAAGCTTTGTTTTAGTTTTACTTTTGTTGTTTTTAATAGTAAATAAACATATATTTTACTATATATTTTAGGAATATATTAATATACTATTTATAAATTTACATAAAGTAAGCATTTTAACGTAGTAAAGCATTATTAGTGTTTTTTTTATTTATTTTGTAGCACTTTAGCGTATTAAAGCATTATTACTGTTTGTTTTATTTATTTTGTAGTACTTTAGCATATTAAAGCATTATTACTGTTTGTTTTATTTATTTTGTAATACTTTAGCGTATTAAAGCATTATTGCTGTTTGTTTTATTTATTTTGTAGCACTTTAGTATATTAAGGCATTATTGCTGTTTGTTTTATTTATTTTGTAGCACTTTAGCTTAGCAAAGCATTATAAATGTTTGTTTTATTTGTTTTATAGCATTTTAGCTTAGCAAAGCATTATAAATGTTCGTTTTATTTGTTTTATAGCACTTTAGCTTAACAAAAAATTAATAAAAATTGTTTTATTTGTTTTATAAAAACGCTATAGCTAAAGGTTTTCTGCATTACGAAATAATAAGAAAGAAAACCTTACGTTAACGTTATAATAAGTAGAACAAAGTAAAACAATAAAATAAAAAATCAAGAACAAAAAAAAAAAGAAAACGTAGTAGCTTAATGCGGTTAGTTTCTTTAAAAAGGGTTAATTATATATTTTGCAATTTTAAGCGCTTTAGTTAGCTATAAATAAGCGCATAAAATTAAATTTCTAAAACAATTTAAAACATATAAACAATTTAAAGGTTTAAAAAGTAAAAATATAACGTATAACAGGAAAAAGCAGCATTAGTTCTAAAAAAGCGCAAGTTTTAAAAACTAGCATAACTAGGATTTTTAATGCAGCTTTTATATTCTTAAAGCAAAAAACGCAGCGTTAGTTTTAAATAAAGCGTAAGCTTTAATAATTAAACACTTAATACTAAAGCGCAAAGCTGCAAATATATTATATTAGCTGCTTTTGCTTTATTAAACTTTTTTAATAATAATAAAAGTAATAGCTTAAATAATAACGTTAAAACTTCTAGTAAATGTTTTATTATAAAAAAAGCTAAAGTTATAGTTATAATATTAATGCTTTAAAAAAATAACAAAAATATTATTGCTTTTAGCTGCACTTTTATTAAAATAGTTATTAGTATTTTTATTATTATAGCAGTTTTTTAAGCTGCAAACGTTTTTATTTTTAGTAATAATATAAGCATTTTAGCTATATTGTTTTTTAGTAAAGTGTTTAATTACAAAGCTTAAACAAGCATTATTTGTAGCATATAATATTATATTTAAGCTATTAAACCTATTATTAATTTAACGTTTATAAAAAAAAAGTTTAAAACTAGCATGAATTTTTTTTTTAGCTTTATAAATAGTTATAGCTTTAATAAAAAAAACTATTTTAACAACAGAAAGATTTAATGTTTTGTTTTACTTAGGACATTTTTGCTTGCATTATTTTTAGCAAAACAAACAATAAGATTTTCTAGTGCTTAATTTATTTTTAGCATTTATTTTAGATTTTATTTTATAGCTTTAGCTTTTAATTTTACTAGTGCGTTTGCGAACATATTTATAAATGTTTAATAATAAAAACAAAAATTGCTATAACTAGGATTTTTATTGCAGCTTATATATTTTTAAAGTAAAAAAAGCAGCATTAGTTTTAAATAAAGCGCAGATTTTAATAACTAATATAACTAGGATTTTTACTGCAGTTTTTATATTTTTAAAGCAAAAAAAGCAGCGTTAGTTTTAAATAAAACGCAAGTTTTAATAACTAGTATAACTAGAATTTTTATTATAGCTTTTAATCTTTTTTTACTTGTTTTTATATAAACAGAACTTTGCTTTAATAACTGCTAAAAACTATATTATTTTTTAGCTGCACTAAGGTTTTTTAGCTATTTTAAACTTTTATATAACATTTTTACTTTAATTTATAAAAATAAATTTTATTTTTAAATAAGTTACTTTAGTTAAGCTATAATGTTTTATAATAATATTTTGCTTAAATTTTGTTTGCTTTTTTATATTAAGCAAGTTTATATTTTATTTGTTTTTAAGCAAGCTATATTTATACTAAACTATACTAGAAATTTAACTAAAAAACTAAACCTTTTTTAATAGTATATTTTTTTTATGCATAACTTTTAATTTAAGTAGTAATACATTAATAAAAAAAGTAAATATAAAGCTAATTTTAGCTAAAAACTTATGTATAAAAGTAAAGTTAAAAGTAAAATATATTCTTATTAAGTATTAAAGCTAAAATAATATAAAAAAGTGCAAAAAATAGTATATAAAACTAGCTTTTTATAGTGCTTGCATATTAATTATATTTTTTTATCTTTTTATATTTTTTTATATTTCTTTGTATTTTTTTGCATTTTTTTGTATTTCTTTGCATCTTTTTGCATTTTTTTGCATCTTTTTGCATTTTTTTGTATTTTTTTGCATTTTTTTGCATTTTTTTTATATACTTATTTAACATACAATATTAATATTTATGCTTGCTTTCAAGGTTTTTTTAAAGTTAAAATACTTATTATATTAAATTAAATAAAGTTTAGCTATTTATAGTTGTTTTTTACTAACGTAAAATTAATACTATTTAATTAGCTAATGCTTTAATGCTTTTTTTTAATTTGTTAAAAATTTACTGCTTTTTGTTTACTTTTTATTAGCTTAAATAATATTTATAATCTTTTTTTTTTTGCTGCTTTTTTAGTAAAAATTATAGCAGCTTATTAGTATTTTGCTTACTTATTTTAATAAAATCTAGCAATATTAATTTATAAGTGTTTGCATATATATATATATTAAAACTAACATTTAAATAAATGTAACATGGTTTTTTTTTTAAAGCAGTTTAATTTTAGCTATTATTTATTATAAGCACTATATTTTATATATTTATTTTGTTTAAGCTAGCAAAATTGCTTTATATATAGTTATATAAGCTTAAACTTTTATTATTTTTAAAACTTTAAAACAATATAGCTAATATTACTAAATAAATATTTTAGTGCTTATAGCTTATAACTTTTTTTTACATAAATAAAAACTTGCTTTAATAACTACTAAAAACTATATTATTTTTTAGCTATACTAAGGTATTTTAGCTATTTTAAACTTTTAAACAACATTTTTACTTTGCTTTATAAAAACAAATTTTATTTTTAAACAAGTTGCTTTAGTTAAGCTATAACGCTTTATAATAAAACTTTGCTTAAATTTTGTTTATTTTTTAGTACTAAGCAAGTTTATATTTTATTTAAAAAGTATTTTTAATAATAGTTTTTAATAAAGTTAATCTTTAGATTTAAGTTACGTTAAAGGCAAAAAAAAATAACTTGTTTAAATAAAGCAATATAATTATTGCATTATTGTTTTTAACTTTGATTTAACCTGCTTTTTATTATAAAGAATTTGTTTTTTTAGCTTTAAAGAAAAGTAAAAAGCATACTATTGCTACCTTTTTTAATTTGCTAAAAGCTTAAAAAAAAAACAAAAATTATATTAAGTTTAATTTAAACTATTTTTTAATATATATTAATAATATTTAATATATATTAATAATAGTAATTTTTTTAATAAGCTTTAATTTCTTTAGTATTTTTTATTTAGAACTATTAAATATATATATTTTAATAGCGCTTTTTAATATAAAAATAAAAAGTTTTATTTTTGCAAAATTTTGTTTTTTAAACTACTAGTAAGTAATTATAGCAAATCTAACAATTTTATAAGCAACTAAATTTAAATTATGTTTAAGCTTAATATAAGCATAAATAAAAAAGTTTATTATAAGTTAAAGTTGCTTATGCTTAAATATTAAAGATTTTATTAACTATTTTTGCAGGTTGTAAACTTTACTAAATATATTATTAATTATTATAAGTATTGCTGCAATTATAGTTAATATGCTATTTTTAACGATTTTAAATCTTAATTTAGCATATAAATAATATTTATATATAGATTTTTAATAGCGTTTATAAAATAGCACATTATTAATTATACTACAAACTTTTAAAGTGCTTTTATTGCAAACATTAATTATATTTTTAAATAAGCAAATAGCTTTAATTAGCAAATCATATTTTAGTACTACTTTTAGCAAAAAGTAAAAACTCTTAATTATTACTAATAAAACTTAGCTATAAATATTTTTTTAGCTTTTAAAGAAAGCATTATATTAAAAACTATTGTTATACTTTACGTTTATAAATTATTTTTTTATATAGCTTTTAGTAAGCTTTTAGAACTAAAAAAAGCTTATATATTTATTAAAGCTAAAAAAGCTAAGTTTATTAAATAGTTTTAATTTATGTTTATTTAACTGCATAGCTTTTAAAGCTTAGTACAAAGTTTTAAAAATTAAATAGCTTTTATTAAAATAATTTAACCTAGCAATATTATTTTTATGCTGCTTAATAATAAAGCTACTATAAATATACAGTAAAAATATAAGCTATTTAATTATTATTATAAAAAAGATCATTAGTTTAGCTTTATTTAAAAAGTTTATATAAAACCTTATAACAAACAATCGTTTAATATATTATAGTTATATTAACTAATTAATACTTTTTGCTTAATTATAAAATATTTATAAGCAAACAAACTGTTTTTATAAAAGCTAAACTACTTAAATTAATATAAAGTTAGCAATACTATATTAATAAACACTAAAAAAATATATTTAAAAACATTTATTATAGAAAGCTTTTTTAAGAACGAAAAATTATAACACGCTTAAATATAATAGCTATAACAAAAGAAAAACGTTAATAAAGCTGCTTAGTTAGCTTTTTTAAACAAACTTGTTTACTTGCAATATTTAATTAAAATAGCTACTAAAAAAATTAACTAACGCTATATTATAAAAGCATTTTATATAAATAATAAAGTACTGCTGCTTTATAATTATAACAGTATTAGCAATGCATTTTTTATTACGCATAAAAAAATAAAGGTTAAAAGTATTATTAAATACTGCTTTTTAAGTATATATGCAAAGTTATTACGCTAAAGCTTTAACTTTATATATAATAATAATTTAAAGCTTTAAAGTTTAAATCTTTTTTGTAAAGCTAGTAATTTTAGTTAAAGAATTAAAAAAAGAAATGCTATTTAAATGCTATAGTTTAAAAACTTATAAAAAGAAGCAATTCGTATAAAAGAAAGCAATTTATATAAAAAGAAGCAATTTGTATAAAAAAAAGCAATTTGTATAAAAAAAAGCAATTTATATAAAAAAAAGCAATTTATATAAAAAAAAACAATTTATATAAAAGAAAGCAATTTATATATATATAATAAACGTAAAGCTTAGCTAATATATACTATTTTTAGGTTTTATTAATAACTTGTTTGCTTATGTTTTAAATAGCATTAAGCTAAACGTTTTTTATACAGAAAATATTTATTTTTTTAGGGCGTAAAGCTGCAAATATACTATATTAGCTATTTTTGCTTTATTAAACTCTTTTAACAATAATAAAAGCAATAGCTTAAATAATAACGTTAAAACTTCTAGTAAGCGTTTTATTATAAAAAAAGCTAAAGTTATAGCTATAATGCTAACGCTTTAAAAAAATAACGGAAATATTACTGCTTTTAGCTGCACTTTTATTAAAATAGTTATTAGTATTTTTACTATTATAGCAGCTTTTTAAGTTATAAACGCTTTTATTTTTAGTAATAATATAAGCATTTTAGCTATATTATTTTTTAGCAAAATGTTTAATTATAAAGCTTAAATAAGCATTACTTATAGTACATAATATTATGTTTAAATTATTAAACCTGCTATTAATTTAACGTTTATAAAGAAAAAGTTTAAAACTGGCGTAAATTTTTTTTTTAGCTTTATAAATAATTATAGCTTTAATAAAAAAGGCCTAAAGATTTAATTAAACTTTACGTTTTATTTGCTTTTTATATTTAGCGCAATTTTTTTTAAATAAATTATAAGCTTTTGCTTTTTTAAACAGATTATAAGCTTTTGCTTATATAAGCAACTTAAAGTTTAAATTGTTTAGTAAGTTTTGCATGCTTAAAGTAATCTAGTTAATAATAATAGCAAGTTTTTAGTTATTGTTTTTATTTAAAAAAACTTATAAATTTAATTAAACTTTATGTTTTACTTGCTTTTTATATTTAGCGCAATTTTTTTTAAATAAATTATAAGCTTTTGTTTATGTAAGCAAGTTAGAATTTAAATTGTTTAGTAAGTTTTGCACGCTTAAAATAATTTAGTTAATAGTAATAGCAGGTTTTTAGCTATTATTTTTATTGTTTAAAATTAAGTAGCTAAGCTTAAAGATCTTTTACTAAACAACTAAATAAAAAACAAACAAAACAAGTTAACAAACGTAGCTATTAAACTAGTATTAAAAATAGCAAAAAAAGCAATTAATAAAAAAAGCACTACATTTTTGCTACAGCTTAACATTACAAAAGCTTTTAATACTATTAATAAAAAAAGAATAATATTATTATTAATAATTTGCTATGCTGCTTTATAGCGCAGTTTTTTTACTTATGTACTTATAAGTAAAACTATATAAAAAGCTAAATAAAAACTTTATGTAATAATGTTTATACTGCTACTTTAAAGCTTTACTACTTTATAAATACTGGTTTTTATTAATTAGCTTGCTAAACAAAAAATAAAGTTAAAAAGCAGAAAAATTCTTTTTTATAAAGCTTTTAGACTTTTTGTTTAAAACTTTTTTTTTATATAAGAATACTTTTAAACTTATTTTTTTAGTGCGTATTTATATTATTATAGCTGCTTTATGCTTTAGTAGCTTATTATACTTTTTAAAGGCTTTATTTTTGCTAAGCTTTTGTTTAATTATAGCTAAATAGCTATTGCTTGTTTTAGTTTAAATTTACGTGCTTATTTATTTTTTTTTAAGCGTAATCTTAGGTTTTTTTCTTTTTAACTACTTTTTTAGCTAAAAGTTTAGTTTTAGCATTAGATCTTTTTTAGCTGTGCTTTTTTTGTTGCTTATAAGTTTACTTCTAGGTTAGTTCCTAGTTTTTTAAGCTTTTATATTTTAAATAAAAGTTTTAATTTTTGCTATTACTTATTAAATTAATTTTTTTAAAGCTAAGCTTTTTATATAATGCTTATAAATAGCTGCTTTATTACTAAAATATAAGTTAATAAAAAGAACCTTTATTTTAGTTTTTAGATGTTTTGTTTTAGTTGTTTTAAAAGCTTTAGCTATGCGTTTAAAGCATTTGTTTTAAGTTATTATAAGCAAGTTAGCAATGCCTTTATTTAGCTTGCTTAAATTTTTAGCAATTTAAAAATTGCTGTTATATTTACTGCTGCTTAAAAACTATTTAGCTATATTAATAGCTTAATTTATATTAGTTTTTTTTAAATTATTTAAATTTATTAAAGCTTATGTTAACTTTTTTTTAAAAGTTAATAATAATAGCTTATTTATTTTAGCAAGCAGCAAAAAAACACTAGCTAGCTTGTTTTTATTAAAGCTTATTTATTATGCAAGCTAACAAGCAAACTTTTTTGCTTTGCTTAATTATTTGCGCTTTTTTTGCTTTAGCATAAAAAGTATTAATGTTTTTATTTTTGTTTTTAGTATAAAAGCTGCATAAGCTTTAGCTCCTTTTTTTTGCTTTTTTTTATTAGCTACTATACGTTTTTTTTTCTTTTTATCTTTTTTTAAAGAATATTTATACTTTTAATTTTTTTTTTCTTTAAAAGTATTAGCAAAAGAAAGCTTGCTTTTTGTTTTTCTTAGCAGTAAAATTGCTATAACTTTTAAAGCTAGCTCGTAAGCTAACTTAGCTTATTTAGCTAAGCTTTATAGCAATTTAAAGTTTTTAAATGCTTTTATAAGTGCTTACTTTTAGCTACGCTTTTACGTTTGTTTTATTTTATAACTAAGGGCTTTTTTTTTTTTTTAAGTGCTTGCTACGTTGTTTTTGTTCTTTTGCTTTAGAACTTGCAGTATGCTTATTTAGCTTTTTTTTCTATTTTGGTTATTTCTAGAAATTACAAGGGTAATGCTTAATATTTCTTTTTTATGGTTTTTTTAAGCGTTGTTTTATAAGTTATTATTATACTAACTTAATATTTAGCATTATAAAGTATTCTTTAAGAACTTTTTGCTATTTTTAGCTTAAAAAAGCATATTATTAACATTATAAAAAGAATTATAATTATAGCTACTTTATATAATATTAGTTAATACTAAGCAAATTATAACTAAAGCAAGCAAATTATTATTATTTTTTTGCTGTTAATTTATAGCAAAAATAGTAAAAGCGCTTTTTTTAAACATAACATAATTTAAATTAAACGTTTTTAGCTTAAAAAGATTTTATACTTTTTAAACTATAAAACGTTTTAGCTAAAAAAATATTTAAGCATAGTATACTAGTTTATAAGCATATTAAAGAATTTTTTATTTTAGTTAAATAAAAGCTTAAAAGTTTGTTTATTAGTAAATAATTATAAGCGTAGTTTTTATAGAACTTCTTTATAAAAAAAAAGCGCTATAGCATTAGCTTTATTATTATGTTTAAAGCAAATACTAGCAACTACGCAAAAAAAAAGCACTGCAGCGTTAGTTTTATTATTTTTTTTATAGCAAGTATATACTAGTAACTATACTGCAATATTAAGCTTGTTATTTTTTTTATAGCAAGTATATATTAGTAATTATGCTTTAATTTTGTAAAAAAAAAGCGCTGCAATATTAGCTTTGTTGTTTTGTTTAAAGCAAATATGTACTAATAACTACGCAAAAAAAAAACGCTATAGCATTAGCTTAATTGTTTTTTTTATTGCAAGCATATAATATATTAGCTTATAAACATGTTAAAAAATTTTTTATTTCGGTTAAATAAAAGCCTAAAAGTTTATTTATTAGTAAATAGTTATAAGCGTAGTTTTTGTAAACCTTTTTTGCAAAGAAAAAGCGCTACAGCATTAGCTTTATTATTGTGTTTAAAGCAAATGCTAGTAATTATGCAAAGAAAAAGCGCTGCAGCGTTAGCTTTGTTGTTTTTTTTACTGCAAGCGTACAATATACTAGCTTACAAGCATATTAAAGAATTCTTTATTTTAGTTAAATAAAAGCTTAAAAGTTTGTTTACTAATAAATAATTATAAGCGTAGTTTTTATAAACCTTTTTTGCAGAAAAAAAGCGCTGCAATATTAGCTTTACTGTTATGTTTAAAGCAAGTACTAATAATTATGCTGCAGCGTTAGCTTAGTTGTTTTTTCTAAAGCAAGTATATATTAGCAATTATGCTGCAGCGTTAGCTTTATTGTTTTTTTTATAGCAAGTATGCAATATACTAGCTTATAGTTATAAGCATAGTTTTTGCAAAACTTTTTTGCAAAAAAAAAGCGTTATAGCGTTAGCTTTATTGTTTTTTTTACTGTAAGCATGCAGTATATTAGCTTATAAGCGTATTAAAGAATTTTTTATTTTAGTTAAATAAAAGCCCAAAAGTTTATTTATTAATAAATAATTATAAGTGTAATTTTTGCAAACTTTTTTTATAAAGAAAAAGCGCTGCAATATTAGCTTTATTGTTATATTTAGGGCAAATGCTAGCAATTATGCAAAAAAAAAGCGCTATAGCGTTAGCTTTGTTGTTTTTTTTACTATAAGCGTGTAGTATACTAGCTTATAAACATATTAAAAAATTCTTTATTTTAGTTAAATAAAAGCTTAAAAGTTTATTTATTAATAAATAATTATAAGCGTAATTTTTGTAAACTTTTTTTGCAAAGAAAAAGCGCTATAATATTAGCTTTATTGTTTTTTTTACTGCAAGCGTGCAATATATTAGCCTATAGTTATAAGCGTAGTTTCTGCAGAACTTTTTTATAAAGAAAAAGTACTGCAACATTAGCTTTATTGTTTTATTTAAGGCATATATTAGCAACTATGCTGCAGTATTAAGCTTGTTGTTTTTTTTACAGCAAGTATATAATATACTAGCTTATAGTTATAAGCATAGTTTTTGCAGAACTTTTTTGCAAAGAAAAAGCGCTGTAATATTAGCTTTACTATTATGTTTAAAGCATATATTAGCAATTATGCAAAAAAAAAGCGCTATAACGTTAGTTTTGTTGTTTTTTTTACTACAGGCATATAGTATATTAGCTTATAAGCGTATTAAAGAATTCCTTATTTTAGTTAAATAAAAGCCTGAAAGTTTATTTACTAATAAATAATTATAGGCGTAGTTTTTGCAGAACTTCTTTGCAGAGAAAAAGCGCTGCAATATTAGCTTTACTGTTATATTTAAGGCATATACTAGCAACTACGTAAAAAAAAAGCGCTATAACATTAGCTTTATTGTTTTTTTTACTGCAAGCATGCAGTATACTAGCTTATAAGCGTATTAAAGAATTCTTTATTTTAGTTAAATAAAAGCCTAAAAGTTTGTTTATTAGTAAACAGTTATAAGCGTAGTTTTTATAAACCTTTTCTGCAAAAAAAAAGCACTGCAGCATTAGTTTTATTGTTTTTTTTACTATAAGTATATAGTATACTAACTTATAAGCATATTAAAAAATTCCTTATTTCGGTTAAATAAAAGCTCAAAAGTTTATTTACTAGTAAATAGTTATAAGCGTAGTTTTTGCAAACTTTTTTTGTAAAAAAAAAGCGCTGCAATATTAGCTTTGCTATTATGTTTAAAGCAAGTGCTAATAACTATACAAAAAAAAAGCGCTGCAATATTAGCTTTGTTGTTTTTTTTACTATAAGCATGTAATATACTAGCTTATAAGCATATTAAAGAATTCTTTATTTTAGTTAAATAAAAGCTTGAAAATCTATTTATTAGTAAATAATTATAAGCGTAGTTTTTATAAACCTTTTTTGTAAAAAAAAAGCGCTGCAACATTAGCTTTACTGTTATGTTTAAAGCATGTGCTAGCAACTATGCAAAAAAAAAGCGCTACAGCATTAGCCTTATTGTTTTTTTTATTGCAAGCGTGCAATATACTAGCTTATAATTATAAGCGTAGTTTCTGCAAAACTTTTTTGCAAAAAAAAAGCACTGCAGCATTAGCTTTGTTGTTTTTTTTACTGCAAGCGTATAGTATACTAGCTTATAAACATATTAAAAAATTCTTTATTTTGGTTAAATAAAAGCCTAAAAGTCTATTTATTAGTAAATAATTATAAGCGTAGTTTTTGCAAACCTTTTTTGCAAAAAAAAAGCGCTGCAGCATTAGCTTTGTTGTTATATTTAAAGCAAATGCTAGTAACTATACAAAAAAAAAGCGCTACAGCGTTAGCTTTGTTGTTTTTTTTACTGCAAACATATAATATACTAGCTTATAAGCGTATTAAAAAATTCTTTATTTTAGTTAAATAAAAGCCTAAAAGTTTATTTATTAGTAAATAGTTATAAGCATAGTTTTTGCAGAACTTTTTTGCAAAGAAAAAGCACTGCAATATTAGCTTTATTGTTTTATTTAAAGTATATGCTAGCAATTATGCAAAAAAAAAGCGCTATAGCATTAGCTTAGTATTATGCTTAAGCTATTAAACTTATTACTAATTTAACGTTTATAAAAAAAAAGTTTAAAACTAGTATAAATCTTTTCTTTAGCTTTATAAATAGTTATAGCTTTAATAAAAAAAACTATTTTAACAATAAAAAGATTTAATGTTTTGTTTTATTGCATATTGTAGCCCTTATAAACTATAAATATATTTAACTAGCAGAAAACCTTTGGCCTTTTTTGCATACCCGCCCTAAAACTTGTATAGGTTGTAGCGTATGCTTAGATTTTACTTTTTATACTGTTTTTACGTTTTTTTTTAAGCTAAACTATTATATTAAAAATTATGTTAGTTATGCTATATATGTTAAAAGAAGAATTAAGCATAAAAAAACATTAATTTAAAACAAAAAAAAAAAACAATTAAAATAGCTGTTTATATTAATATAACAAACAAACAAATCGCAAATAATTAATAAACATTTTAAGGTTTTTAGCAATATAAAGGCGTTATGTTTGCTGCTTTATTTTTTAAGCTTATATTTAGTGCTTTTGATTTACTAAGTATTAGCGCTTTTAAGCTTTTATTTAGTGCTTTTTATTAGCTAAGTATTAACGCTTTTAAGATTTTCTTTGTTTATTTTTATATGTTTTTAAATGTTGTTTTTTTATAGCGATTTAAATAATTTTTTTATTTAAAGAAAAATAGCTAAAAACAAGTTATTTTTATATTAAGTTTATTACTACGCTTTAATAAGTACTTATAATATTTTTTTTAGGCATAAAAACATATTTAATGTTTATAAAGCAAAGTTATTTAGTTTATATTATTATTTAAGAACGCTATAATAATTATAGCTTTTAAAAATATTTTGTTTTTATATTAGTAATGTTTAAAAGTAATAAATATTAAAAATAATTATAATAATATAAAAAAATAAAACGTTACTAATAATAAGCTTGTAAAGCAAAGTACTTTAGCTTAGTTTATATTATTATTTAAGGAGTTTATTATAATTATAGTTTTTAGAAATATTTTGTTTATATATTAATAACGTTTAAAAGCAATTAATAGTAAAAATAATTATAATAATATAAAAAAATAAAACATTACTAGTAAAAAGCTTGCAAAGCAAAATATTTTAGCTTAGTTTACGTTATTATTTAAGAAGTTTATAATAATTGTAGTTTTTAAAAATATTTTATTTATATATTAATAATGTTTTAAAGTAATAATTAATAAAAAAAAAAAAAAATAATAATATAAAAAAACAAAACTAGTTTATGTTATTATTTAAGAAGTTTATTATAATTGCGGTTTTTAGTAATATTTTATTTATATATTAGTAACGTTTAAAAGCAATAAACAAAAAAAAAAAAAAAGAACAATAATATAAAAAAATAAAACATTACTAGTAAAAAGCTGCGTTATAGCAGTATAGATTCTTTTTTTTTTTTTATAATTTATATAAAAAAGAAATAAATTACTGTTATTAAGTTTACTATAAGCTAGCTTTAACTAATTTACTTTTATATTAATTATTAATTAAGTTTTTTAAGCAAAAAATGCTTAGTTAATAATTAATAAAAAAGCAAATCAAGCAAAACTAGCTTATAGTAAACTTAATAATAGTAATTTATTTTTTTTTTATATTTTATTAAAAGCTATAAATCTGCTTTTTTATAAATAATAAAGTTTTTTAAGCAAAAAATGCTTAGTTAATATTTTATAAAAAAGCAAATTTATAATAAAGCAAAATAAAACGTAGTAAAAAAAAAAACAAAAAAAATAGCTAATGCACTTTGTATAAAATGCGCAAAAAAAGTGCTTATGCTTTTTATAGCATTATGTTTATAAATTATATATATAAAAACAAAAGAAAAAACATATATATTTTGTATTAAGTACTTATATAAGCTACTTATGTTTATTGCTATATTATGTTCTTATAATATTTATTTAAGTACTTAAGTATTTATAAAAAGAAAAAAAAAACAATAAATATGCTTTTATTTATGTTTAAAATAAAGCTGCTTTTTAGGTTGCTATAGCAATACGTTTATGTGTTTTATATGTTTAAAAAGAAAAAAACAGCTAATGTACTTTTAATAGTATACGTAGCAAAATAGCTTTTGCTTTTTATAATAATATGTTTTTTTATGTATTATATATATAAAAAAAGAAATAACTAATGCACTTTTTTAATAGCATGCTTAATAAAGTTGCTTATGTTTACTGCTGCTATACGTTTATATATTATACATTTATTGTTGCTTAAAACAAATAAAAAAGCTTTTTATATATAAGCTTTGCTTTAAAACTTTGCAAAACATATTTCTTTTGTTTTTTTATATAATAAATAGCTTAAATAATATGCGTTACTTTTTAACTTTTTAGAACTTATTTTCTGTTTTTTTATATGTAAATAGCTTTAATAATACGTGTTGTTTTTTAACTTTTTTAAACTTATTGTTTGTTTTTTTATAAGTAAACAGCTTAAATTATTACGTGTTGTTTTTTAACCCTTTTTAATACGTTTTTTATTATAGCTAAAAGTTTTTTTATATTATAAATATAAAGCATGTTTTCTTTTTTTTAGTTAAATTTAATACATAAAACAAAAAGAAAACCTTAAAAAAGCAATAAAAAATAGTTAAATATAAAACATATTATAGCTTAAAAGCTTTTAAGTAAAAAAAAAGTAAAAAAAAGTTCAGTTTATTACTATAGCTAAAAAAAAGTTAGCTTTGCTTTACTATTTAAACATGTAGTTAAAAAAAAGAAAAAAAATAATTAAGCTTATAAAACAGCTTATAATATATAATTTTTCTAAAAAAAAAAGCTTTTAAATAAAAATAGTATATATATATAAAAATGCATTAAAAAACAAGTATATATATGCAATTATAGTTTATAACTATGTTTTTTGCTAACATTAATAAAAAAGTGCAACGTAAATAAAAAGCAAAACGCATGCTTATTATAAGCACTACTAGTTATATATAAATCGAAAAAAAAGCTAGATTTTTTTGTTATAATTTTTAATTAATTAAATAGTAAAACAATTTAAAGTTAGCGCTATAGTGCAATATTAAGACTTTTTTTATGCAAAAAAAAAGCAAAGGTATAAAAGTAATAGTTATTTTATAAATTTTCTCGCTTTAAAATCTATTATTAAGGCATACATACTTTATAGTTTTAATGCATTAAAAAAACATAAAAAACAAAATAGTAAAAAAAAAATAGCAAAAAAATATACACTAAAAAAAGAAAAGAAAAAAATAAACGAAAATAAAATAAAATAAAAAAACAAAGCATAACTATGCTATAATTATAACAAGTTTAAAAGCAAGAAAAAAAAAAAAGCTAAAAATGTTTTATTACTTATATATATAAATTACTAAAAACTAAAAATTATATATTTACTTAAATAGTATGCTAATAGATTTATTATTATAAGTAATATAAAAAAGCAATTGCTTTTTTTTTTAGAAGTAAATATAAATTAACTTTTTGTATTTATGCTTGCTTTTATAAAAAATTTTGCAAGTATAAAAGAACTACAGAAAAAATTTCTGCTATTATGTTTTATATGTTATAATTTTGTTTAAAAGCTTTTTTTATATTTTAGTTACGTTTAAGAAAACATTTTATAGCAGTATTTTACGCAAAAGATCTTTTTAATATAATTAAATTTCTATATTTCTTTTATTTTACATTTTTTTTATTTTATATATTTTTTTTATTTTATATATTTCTTTTATTTTATATATTTTTTTCATTTTATATCTTTTTTATTTATTATTTTTTTTATTGATTTATTTACTTATTATATTTTTTATTTTTTTTTATCTTTAGGTATTTTAATTTTTTATTTTTTTTTTTTGTATTTTTTTTCTTTTTTCTTTTTTTATTATATTTTTTGTTTATTTTAATATAGTTTTTATAATTTTAATTTTTATACGGATTTTAGAACACAATTAAAAGTAATAATAATAAAGCTAACGTTGCAGCTTTTTTTGCTTAAAGGAAAATTTACTAAAACTTGCGCTTTTAACTTTTTTTAAGTGCTAGTATTTCTTTTGCTAAAATTTTATAACAATAGAAATTATTTCTATAAAAAATTAGCTGCTTAATAACATTTTTTCTTTTATGTAAAAAAGTAAACATTTTTTTTACTAGTGCTATAATAGCTAACTTAGTATATATAAAAACTTTCTGTTTTTATTAAATTTTCTGCTTAGCTTTATAAAAAATGCTAAAAAAGCAAATAATTAGCAAATAGCTTATTTTTTACGCGGTTTTATATAATATACTACTAATTTGTTATATATAAAAGCTAAATATTTAAAACTTAAATATAGCTTAATTAGCTATAGCTTAATTAGCTATAATAAATAACTATATAAAGTTTTACACTAGCTTTTAAATAATAGTTTTAATTATTAATGCTATAAATAATAAAACAGTAAAAAAGTGCAAAACTTTAGTGCAGCTTAATTAACTATAGTTTAATTAGCTATAACAAACAATTATAAAAAGTTTTGCATTAGTTTTTAAAAAATAGCTTTAGCTATTAAAGCTATAAATAATAAACTAACAAAAAAGTGCAAAACTTTAATGCAGCTTAATTAGCTATAGCTTAATTAGCTATAATAAATAACTATATAAAGTTTTACATTAGTTTTTAAATAATAGCTTTAATTATTAGCGCTATAAATAATAAAACAACAAAAAGATATAAAACTTTAATGCAGCTTAATTAGCTATAGCTTAATTAGCTATAATAAACAACTATAAAAAATCTTACATTAGCTTTTAAAAAATAGCACTAGTTATTAAAGCTATAAATAATAAAACAGCAAAATCTTTACTTAGCAATTTTTTTAAAAAGCAACTTAAATAAAATAAAATATATTTAGCAGTAAGCTTTATTTATTTTAAAACAAAGAAATATTAGCTTTTAAATAGTAGCTTTAATTATAAATGCAATAAATAATAAAACAGCAAAATTCCTATTTAGCAATTCTTTTAAAAAGCAACTTAAATAAAATAAAACATATTTAGCAGTAAGCTTTATTTATTTTAAAATAAAAAAGTACTAGCTTTTAAATAATAGCTTTAATTATTAGCGCTATAAATAATAAAACAGCAAAAAGTATTTAAAACTTAAATGTAGCTTAATTAGCTATAGCAAACAACTATATAAAGTTTTGCATTAGCTTTTAAATAGTAGCTTTAATTATTAATGCAGTAAATAATAAAACAGCAAAATTTCTATTTAGCAATTCTTTTAAAAAGCAACTTAAATAAAATGGAATATACTTAGTAATAAGCTTTATTTGTTTTAAAATAAATAATATATTAATTATTAAAGCTTTTTATAGTTTTGTTTTAAAAAGCAAAAATTTTTGCATTTTAAGCTACTAAAAAAAAGTTAAAAAAAACTAAGCAATTTTTCTAGTTTATGTTTTAAAGCTAAAATTATAAGCTATTGCTAAAAAGTTAAAAAAAACTAAAGTTTTAGTTTTAAAGCTAAAATTTTAAGCTACTGCTAAAAAGTTAATAAATTTTAAGCAATTTTTTTAGTTTTAATTTTAAAGTTAAAATTTTAAGCTATTATTAAAAAGTTGCTAAAAACTAAAGTTTTAGTTAAAAAGCAAAAATTATTATATTTTTAAGTTATATTTTAAAAGCAAATATTTTTGCATTTTAAACTACTATTAAAAAATAAAGAATACTTAAAAAATTTTTTTTGTTTTATTTTTAGAACTAAAAATTTTTGCGTTTTAAATTATAATAAACCTATTAAATACTTTTTGCTATTTTTATATGCATTATGCTATAAAATACTAAAACTATACTACATAAAACAAAAACTATTAAAAATAGTTTTACGTATTAAAAAAAAAAGCTATTTTGCTTTTATAAATTAAAGATTTTTTTTAAGCTATTATAAAAAACTAAACAAAAACTAAGTAATTTTTCTAGTTTTAAATTTTAAAACAAAAAATACTTTTGCTTTTAAATTTAATGCAATAATAGTTTTATTTAAAAGTTAGCCTTATAATATAAGCTATAGTAGCAAAACTAATATATTAACTAAAGTAGTTATGCTATATTTAACTTAATTATTTTACTGCTATTTTAAAAAGCTAAGTTTAACGCTTAATAAAAAAATATTATAAAATTTCAAAAAACTAATAATTAATATACAAACAAAAGCAATAGTAATAAAACTAATAAACTAATAAAAGCAAAGCAAAGTAATTTTATGTACTTTTTAATGTTTTTATGCTGCTTTATATTAATATTATGCTATTTTATACTAGTTTAAAAGCTTTTTTTGTTTATTTATAAGATTTTTTATATTTTAAAAGCAGTAAAAAATAGCAATTAGCTTTTTTTATAAAAAAGTATATATAAAGTTTTCAAATGTAGTAATTTGCTTTATATAGCAACTTTTTGCTTTGCTTTAAAATTTTTTTAATAGGGTTTTTATACTTATAACACGTATAATATAAACAAAAATTACATAATAAAATAAAAGCTTAATAAAGTCAGAAAAAAAAAACCTTAATAAAAGAAATTAATAAATAATATAAAAAATATAAAGCAAAGAATTATATATTTTACTAATTATATATTTTAAGCATTATATAAATGCATAAAAAAATAACATAGCTAATATAACAATAGCTATTAATATATTAATAAAAATAGTTATAATATATAATAAAAGCAATTATAGCTAGCTAGTAATAGTAGCTAATAATTTAACAAAAGAAATTATAGCATTTTTAATGTGCTAATAAAAGCAAATATAATATATAGCATGCTAACAAAAGTAAAATAGCTATATTTTATATAAAAAAGCAAAAATCTTTTATTAAATACAAATTTATAAAAAAAAGCTTACTGCTTTTAAAAGCTATATTAATTATTATAGCGCTTAAAATATTCTTTTTGTAAAGCTAGGCTTAGTATTTTTATTATAACAAGCAATATATTTTTGCATTTTTTTTAGCTGCTAAAAAAAGGCAGAATATTATAGCTAGCAATACAAATAATACGCAAGCTAACGCTTTTTTTGCTAAAGCTTTATTTTTTTAGGCCTTTAGGCTTACTTTTTTTGTTTAAAAAAGCAAATGTTTAAACATGCGTTAAGCAAACGTTAAAAAAAACAACATTATTAACCTTAAGCTTTTTATTTTTAAGCAAACCTAAAAAACAGTAAAATATTACGTAAAAATAAATATTAGCTTAGCAAAACTATACGCTAAATATACTTACATAAATTATAATTGTTTTTTTAAGTATTTATATTTCTTTTAAAAAGTGCACTAATAAACTTTTATAAAACTAAGCGTACTAAAATTATTAAAATAAAGAAATATTACGTTTAAAATAAGTATAAAAAGCAGTAGTATGTTTATTATATGCTATAAAAATCGTAATAAATAAAAAAGCTATATATATTTTTAGCTATATATATACGTTATATATGTACGCTATATATGTATGCTATATTGCTTTTATAACTAATAAATCTTTTTACTACTGTTTTTAATGCAATATAAATAAAATTATACTTTATGTGGAAAATTTAATACTATATAAGTTATATTTTATAAACAATAATATAACGTAAACTTTTTAAGTAAAAAATAAACAACACTACAAAAAACTTAAAAAGAAAAGTAATGCTATATAAAGAACTAATAGTTAGCAATAATACTACATAAGCTATTTAAAGCAATATTACATAAGTTTTTAAAAAAACAAATATTACTAAAGTAGTAATAATTTAAATTACTTTAGGTTATTTTCTTAGTATACTAAGTTTTTTTTAAAAATAATATTACTTTATATTAGTTTTTATATATTTAAAAATAAGCTAAAATATAATTATTATATAGTTTTAAATATTTTATTTTTAGTAGCTTTTATTAGTTTTGCTTTAGTTTTAGGTTTTATTATAGCTATTTATAATTATTAAAATTATAGCTACTGTTTATTTTTAGTTTTGTATTATTTATAACTTTTATTTTGTTTTTTTTTTTACTAGTTTTATTGCTATTAGTTAGCTTTTTTGCTAGCTTATGTTATATAGTTAGCTTTATGTTTAGCTTTTTATATAATACTATATATTTTATAAAGATTTTTTTTGCTAATATGCTTATTTTGTATAGCAATTTAAATGCTAGTATTAATTTATTAGCTCTTAAATCTTTTAGTTTAAGCTACGCTAGTAAATTAACAAAAAAAAATAGCAGTTTTATAGCATTAGAAAATATGCTAAAGTAAAATGCATACAGTTAAAAAAACACAATAAGTTATTTAATAAGTATATAAAAAAGCTATTTAAAAAACATGCGTAAAAAACCTTTGCTGCAATAGTTAAATAAATACTAAAGCATAGCATTAAAGCTAAAATAAAAAGCATTATGTCTTTATTATATAAATATTATAGCATATTAGTATATATTATAGTATGCTTATATAATAGCATTATAAACTTAATTAAGCAACTATAGCAAATATATTAATATAATAGCTATTAAAGCTCTTTTAAATAAATAACTTATATTATTATATAATAGCTTTTCTTTTATTATGTTATAGTATAATAGCTTTAAGTAGCTATACTTAAAACTAAAAAAATCTAATTATTTAATAATATGCTTAAATAATTAAACATAAAAAAACTTAGTTTTTTTAAAGTTTAACATAACAAAAATATAAAAGCTAATATATGTTTAATAATAGTTAAACTAGTTGTTAAAAAATAAGCATATAATATTTCTACTAGTAAATATAGCAAGCTAAATTTTTTAAACCTTGTAATACTAAAAAGTAAAGCTTTTACTTAATTAACTAGTATAATTATTTAAAGCGCTAAGCATTAATGCTACATATATTAACTAGCTTTAGCGTTTATTTGTATTATAATTGCTAAAGTTATAAGTTTTTGTTTTTAGTTTTTATTATTATATAAAAGCAAGAAGTAAAAAGTTAGCATTATTAAATAGCGCTGTTTTATTTGCTTAAAAGCTTTTAACTTTAGTTTTGCTTAAAGCAGCAAAAACCTAAAAATAAATACAATAAACGTTAAGTAAGCTAAAAAGTTAAAAATAGCTTTATATATAGTTTAGCTAGCCTTTATATAAAACATTATATTATTTTTAATAAAAAAGCTTAAGCTTTTTAAAATATAATTTATAAGCTTTAAAAAACTTTAAATTATATACGTAAACAACTAATTATAATGCAAGCTTAAAAGTTTTGCTGCATAATAGCTATGCTTTATAATATTTAGCAAAAATAATAGCATAATTAATAATAGTTTAAAAGTTCTTTAGTAGCGTTATTTTAAATTGCTTATTTATATTAAGTATACTTTGCGTTATATTTTGCTAGGTTATTTTTAGTTAATTTTAACGCTTAAAAAAAAATAAAAAAAGCTGCTTTAAAGTATAATTTATAAGTTAAAAAATATATTACTTAAATATATTGTTTAGTATTTATAGCATGCTATACTTTTGCACTATATTTTTAAAGCTAAGCTTTTATAATAGCTTTTTAAACTTGTTAGCTATGTAGTAATTTTAAGTAATATATTATAACTATAATACTTAAAAAAAAACATTATTAATATAAGTTTGCTTAAAAAAAATAAGCAATATTTAGTTAATAAGCATATATTTAATATACTTAGTAGCAATAAATTATTTTAGTAATACACTATTATTAAGCAGTGCAAATATTGCTAGCTTTTTAATAAGCTTAATAAAATAAACAGCATAAGCAAACAAAAAATTATTTAGCTAGCATATTAAAACAAAAAAAAAAAAGTTATAAATAATAAAATCAAGTAGTAAAAATAAGCAAATAATTTACTAAAAAAGCAGTTTATAAAAGTTTATAGCAGTTATAATATAAAACTAAAGCATATAATATTTATAACATATATTATAATAAAGCAGTATAAAGGCATTAAATAATATAAATAATATATAGTATAGCTAGCTTTTATAAAACTAAAAAGCGTTAAAAAAAAAAAAAATTAAATAATATTGCTTTTTGTATTAATAAGTAAGTTTTGCTTTAATAGTATTATTTTAATAAGTTTAAGCTAAAAAATAGCAGTTTAAACTACAATAAATCGAAAAAATAAAATCTTTTTATAAATGTTTATATATACTGCTTATAAAAATTATATAATTTAACTTAATATAAAGCTACTTTTTTAACTTAAAAGCTAATTAGCATAATTTTTATTATTTTTAGCTTTTTTATATCTTAAAACAAGTATTACAAATAAAAAGTTTAATAATATCTTTAAAATAAACTATTGCTATTATGCGCTTTTTTAGTTAAGCATGCTAACTTATAAAGCAAAATATATAAAAATATTATATTATTAGTTAAATAAAAAGGTTTAATAATATAAAGCACATTTTAAAAAGTAAAATTAACTTATATAGCATTAAAGTAAAAGTACTACTAGTTTACTGTTAAAAAATAGTTCGTATAAAATTTTTATAAAGCACTTTTTGCTAAATAGCTTATAGTTATATTTTTAATATTATGTTTTTATAAAAAGAAAATAAAGCTAGCAAAATAGCTAAACAAATATTAGTTATATAAAGTTTTAAAGTAGTTTTAAAATAGTTTTATATATTTATATAAAATAGCATACTATAATTAAATATACTAAAAAAAACTAAAGCTTTTTACTAAAGCTTGCTAAATGCTTACTTTTGCTTTAGCTTAAGCAAAACTAATAAAGTGCTAAGTAATAATTATAAATAAACAAAAAGCATATAAAGCAAATAGCATATAATTTTTTATAAACTGTTTTTATATTTTAAATAGCAAATAAGTAGTTTAATATTTAAAAATTAAAAAAAAGTAAAAAAAAACAAAATAAATAATATTATTAAAACTGTATTTAAAAAAGCTAAGCTATAAATTTTAAGTTTTATAAAGTTCTATTAAGTTAAAAATGCAGTATAGATTTTAAAAAAAAATAAATTAAAAAAAAATAAATAACTCAAATTTAATATTGCTAAAGAAAATACAGCAAAAAAACAAAGCTAAATAATATAGCTATTAATGTTATATTAATAAATAATATATATTTATTAATAAATATTATAATAAAAGGCCTTAGTAAACAAAAAAAAAAGCGTAAGCTTATTAGCATTAAAAAAAGTATGCTAAAAAAAAATCTATAGCGCTTTTAGCTTAGCACAAAATAAAAAAAAGTTAATAAAATTATTTTGTTTTAAAGAATTAATATAAAAAGCTAAAAAACTTTATATAAAATAATTAGTTATATGTTTTAATATATAGCTAGCTATATTTATTACTTTATTTATAAAAAAAAATTAGTATTATAAATCTAAGAATAAAAATAAAAACTATAGAAAAAAAAAATAGCTTATAAAAGATTAATTACTTTAAAACTAAAAAAAACAAAAGAAGAATAGCTTTTAAGAAACAAAATATTTTAAGACTTATAGTTTTTTTAAAAACTTTAGGTCTTAGGATATTTTGTTTTTTAAAAGCCGTTTTAAAAGTATAAATAGGCCAATAATATAAACAAAAATAAAAAAAAACAAAAAAAACAAAAAATAAAGCATACTATAGTTGCATTAATAGAAATAAAAGTATAGAATTTGTTTTTGTGTATAATAACGCATATTATTAAATAAAAAGAAAAATTACTAGCTAAGCTAATTATAGTAAACTAGTAGTAAAAAAAAAAAAGCAAAAGCAAGCAAATAATTTTTGTTAAAAATAAAAGCTTTACTACTAATAAAAACAAAGAAATTTTGCTATAACAAAGTAAAAAAACAGTTAAGCAATAAAGCAACAAGCTTATTTAAAATATAAAGCGTAAAAAACAAAAAAAAAATCAAAAAAGGAAAAATAACTAGTTTTAAAGCGTTTAAAATAATACTATTACTTTTGTTGCTATTAAAAAAGCTTAGGTTATTAAAATTAAAAAAACTTTAGAATTAAAAACAAGCAAAAAAAGCAAAAGAAAAAAAAAGTTTTAGTTTAAACGGTTTAAAATTTATAGCATTACTATTGTTTAAATTTAAGAAAGCAAAGCTATTTATATATAGTAGTTCTAAAAATTGCTTAAACAAAGAAATAAAAAGTAGTAATAGTACTTAAAAATAAATAAAAAAAAGTTAAGTAATTAAAAACAAAATATTTATAAAAAAAAAAAAAAAAAATAAACAAAATTAGCTTTAAGTAAAATAATAGTAATATAAAAGCAAATTAAGAATTAAAAGCAGTAAAGTAAAAACATAAAAATATATAAGTGCTAAAGTATTTTTTATTAAAAGACAAATTAAAAAAAAAATATAAAATTAACTAAAAAGTTAAACAGCTTTTTGTTTTAGTTTAATAATTTATTATGCTTAAGCTTTTTTGCGTTTTTGCTAATTATGTTTAATAGTTAATAAAAGCATAGTAATTAAGCTACAAAAAAAACAATAAAGCAAGCAAAAATAGCAATATAACAAATAAAAGCGCTAAAGAAAAGCAAGCAAAAATAGCAATACAACAAATAAAAGCGCTAAAAAAAAGCTAAAAAAGCGCTAAATAAGCATTAAATAAGCATTAAAAAATAAGCTTAATAATAACGCGCAACTTAAGAAAAAACAAGCTACAACAGAAATGCAAGTGCAATAAAAATAAAAGAAAAAAAAAAAAGAAAAAAAAGCAATAATAACAAAAAATAAAATTTATAAACGAATTTTTATAATATGCATTAAAAGGGTTATAATGTTATAAAAAAGTTAATACGCAAAAAATTAAGTACATTAAGCAGCAAAAAAAAAATGATTAGCTTTAAATAAAGCAATGCAGAAGTACTATTATGTTAAGCTAACAAATTACAAAAATAAAAGCACGTAAAGCTAGCAAATAATTAAGCATAAAAGCTGTTAGTAAAAAAATCAATGAAAATTTTCACTAAGTTAAACGCATAAACACGCTGCTAACCTTAACCCAAGGAACAGAAAAATAAAGTAAAAACTTGCAAAGCTATTTAAAACTTTGCTTAAAAAAGCTATAGTAAAAAAAAAAAGCATAGCAAGCAAATTAAGTTTTATAAGCAAAACTTGCTTTAAAAAAACAATAAAAAAAGCTAAAAAAATTGCAAGCAAAAAGAAAAAACATATATAAGTAGTATAAAATTTTAGTTTTAGTAAGCATACGTTTTAAAAAGCAAAAAAAGTTAAAAAAAAAGAAAAAAAAAAGCAAATTGTTTATAAAGCAGCTTAATAACGTTTTTATGCAAAAAAACTTAAATTAAAGTAAGCAAGTATATAAGTATAAATAATAGCTATAATAAGTATATAAAAAAATAACGCTTACTTAAAACAAAGGTTTTTTAAAAACTAATTTATATTTAAAATAAAAAAAAAGCAAAAAATATATAGTAAAAATGTTTTATGCGTTTTGTATATTTAATGCTTTTTTAGAAAAAACGCTTTTTAGTAAAACGTTAGCAAAGAAAAAAATACAAAAAAGTAGTATTAATAGCGCTATATATTGTATAAAAAAAAGCAACACGTAGTATTGCTTTAAAAAAAAAAGAAATTAAGTAAATATATGTTTATTATTATAAATATATTGCTTATATAATGCTTTAGCTAAAATTTAAACTTGGATTTTTTTATAAATAGCAATATGTATTGCTATTATATTATTAAAGCAAAGAAAAAAATGCAATAAGCTTAATCTTTTTAGCTAGTTTGCTTATATAGTATTTTAAAGCATATTAACAAATATATGCTTTAGCTTAATAATAACTTTTTTATACCTTGCTATTAGTTTTAAGCATATTTATTAGTTTATAGTAATAAATGCTACTTTTAGTGTAGCAAAGCATGCAAGTTTTTATTATAATATAAAGTATAAAATATATATGCTTTTTTTGCATAATAAGCGCTATTTTGCTTTATAATTAATTTAAAGAAACCTTTTTAGGTTTTATTTTAATACTTATATATATACTTAATATATAACATAATTAAGCTTAATACGTTTATTTTATTACTTTTGTGTTTTTATAAGCTATAGTTTATTAGTAATATTATTAGTACGGTTGTTTTATTATGCTTATGTTTTTATAAGCTATAGTTTATTAGCAATAATACTAATATAATTGTTTTATTATTTTTATGTTTTAATAAGCTATAATTTATTAGTAATAGTATTAATATAATTGTTTTATTATGTTTATGTTTTAATAAGCTATAGTTTATTAATAATAATACTAATATGCTTATTTTATTATATGTTATAATAGTAGTAAGCATTTATTCCTTTTATATTATAAATGCTATAAAGCAAAAAAGCAATATTTATAATTATTTTACTAAGCAGTAATATATTAAATAATTTAATTAAGCATTAAGCATAAAAAAACCTTTTAAAGCTATATTCTTTTTTAAACCTATGCTTTCTTTTAGTATAAACTTCTTTTTTTTTTCTTTTTAGCTTTATTTTTTTCTTTTTTTTTCCCTTTTTTTTTTTTTAGCTTTTTTTTCCTTATTTTTTTTCTTTTCTTTTTTCTTTTTTTTCTTTTTTTTTTTGCTTTGCATTTTGCTGCTATAAACTTTTTTTTTTTAACTAGCGCTTTATTTTCTTTCTTTAGTTATTCTTTTTATTATATACTAACTTTTTTTAAAACAAAAACCTGCTTAATTTGCACTTTATAGCTGCTTTTATAGCTTACTAATTTATTAATTATATTAAAGTTTTAATTAATACTTATTGCTTTTATTAATGCTTTAAATACTTTAATAACGCTAAAAAGCTATTATATTATAATATATAAATTTATATAGCGTACTAAATTTGCGTTTTATAAAAACAAGCTATTATAAACCCTATAAAAAAACCCTTTATAATTAATATTTAAAAACTTGCTTTTTGCTTACAAAATAATAGCTATACATTTAGCATAAAGTGCTTTTAAAAAATATATAGTTGTTTTTTTTTTATATGCTTTTAACTAATAAAAGCACTTAAAAGTTTAGCTTTTGCTAAAATATAACAAAAAAAGCAGTTTATTTTATAAGCTATATGTTAGCTACTTATGCTAAAAGTTTAAAAAACTATATAGTACTAAGTTTATTATTAATATAGTTAAAACCTTTGCTAAAAAGGTTTAACCAAAAGCAAAATATATTAACTTTTTATTTTTTATAGCAAGCTTAACTATATAATATAATACAAAAAGCGCTACGCTTTTACTGCTGTTTTAAAAACTGTAATGCTATTTATATTATATAACTTTATATTATATAAAATTAAATTAAACAAATAGTTATAAAAACATTAAGCTTACATTACAAAATGCATAAAAGGTATAATAAAACAAAAAGGAAAAACTTTATAAGTTTTTAAGTATATAATAAGCTTTTAAAGCTATAAAGTTATATTATTTTTTTAAAAAAAAAAAGCTAAAGCTGCTTTTTTTTTAATTTGCTATGTTTGCTAAAACTTTTTTGCTTTATAATAATGCAATATAAATATTTTATTATTTTTTTGCATATATTATAATAGCGCAGCTAATTTATTATAGCTTTATGCATTTTTTTTTATAGTACTGCTTAAAAAAAAAAAACAAAACAAAACATGCTAAAAATTTGCAACAGATTTAATAAAGATTTAAAGCTATAAAATAACAAAAAAACAGAAAAAACCAATTTATAGCAAAAACATTTTGTTTTTTATAAATATTTTTTTTTTTTTTATATATAAGTAAAGAAAGCAAAAAGTTAAGTTTTTTAAGTTACGTAAATTTTGCATTTTTTTTATTTTTACTTTTATTATTACTTTTTTTCCTTTATTTATTAAACTATATTATTAAACAACATATATAGTTTTTAATGCTACAAAAGCCTTTTAGCTAAAATAATAAACAGCTTTTTTTTTTTTTGTTTTAAATAAAAATATAAATAAAACATTGCTTAATAAAATATAGCTATAAAGCAAGTAAACCTAGACTTATTATTTGCAAGTTACGGTATAGTAACTAATAGCCCTATAGCCCATTGTTTTAATGTGGCTTAATGGGTGTAGCTATGCTACACTTTAATGTGGCTAAGCTAGTTTATGTATATGCATAGACTACCTATTAGTGCATAGATTACTTATTAGTGCATGAACTACTTATTGGCTATACATACTGTAATTTAGCTACTTAGCTACTTCTTATAAATTACTTTATAAAATAGCTGTTTTCTTTTTTATACTTAGATTTTAATATAAATTTAGCTTTTTAGATAAAGCTTTGTTTTTTAAAATAGCTTAACGTATAACAATCTAAGTATTACTTCTTTTTAAAGCACTTAAGACTGCTTTACTAAATATTTTCTTAATTTAATAAACTAATTAATTAACTAGTAGGTTATTTTATTACTTTAAACTAATTATTAAGACTTAGACTTAGAACTTCTTGTTTTAGCAGTATAGCACGCTTACTAAAGAAACGTGCTATAATTAAAGCAGCTGCTTGCAAAGCAGTTCAATTTTTATTTAATAACGTTAAGCAAGGTTTGCTTTGTGTAAAAAAAAAACCTCGCATAGAGGCACATAAATAATCCTTTAATGTATTTTTTATTTGTAACTTTAATACTTATACTGCAACACTAAATAAAGAAGACTTTAATAGTATAGTATACTTAGCTATTTGATTTAAGCACGCGATTTAAGAACTTTTCTTTTTGGCTAATTAGTATGTTTATAATTGTTATAATTTTAATAAAAAAGCTAGAAATCTTATTAAAAACTATGCAACTACGTGTATTAAGGAAAACAATTCTGCTTTTTTTTTTAATTCATTTATAAACGAAATAAAAAAAGCTGTGCTTATGTTCGAAGGACTAATAGACAAAAATAGATTTTTTAGCTTGCTAAATTATCCTAAAGCATTATAGCAAAAGTTCAAGCTATAAAACATTATAATAATTGCTAATATATAATATGCCTTTAATTTGCATAAAATGCTGCAGGTAAAAAAAAATAAAGTGTTAAATCTACTTAAATAAAAAGAACTTTTTGCTAATATAAGATTTAGCATATAAGTTAGTATACAAAACTAGATTAATATATTAAAAGAAAAATTAAATGCTTTTAAACTTTTTAATAGTGGGCTACTTAGCAGTAATAAGAAGCAAAAAGATTTTAGCAACCTGCAAAAAACTAACGAACGCTTAATAAACGAGCTAAAAGCAATAGCGTTAGAACGCAATTATTTTTAAACACAAATAAATAAACTTAATGCATTAGTAGCTAACTTAGTGCAAAAAAACTAACAAAATATACTATTTTTATCTTTAGTTTATATAAAAGGAGAATTTTATAAGTTTATTAAAGTATAAGTACTTACTTTTTATAATAATAAAAAAAAAAACAAAGTAAAGTTTAAAGTTTAGTACTATAAAATAAAAAATCAACTTGCTACAAATAAAGATTAGTTTGCTAATAACGCTGCAAAAATAACTAATATTAAGTTTTGCTTTAGTAGTAATATTACAGAATACCTTTAACTATATTTAAAAAATATATACTTTAACTAACTTTGTACTATTAAAGCTTTTTTTGCACATTTATAAAATAACTACTATAACATTAATGCTTTTAAAAAATCTAAAAAAGCATAGAAAAAATGTAAAATAAAAGAGCTATTTTTTAACAAGTTTTCTACTTTTAAGAATAAGTTTGTCCGTTTTGCTAGCAAGGTCCGCTTGCTTAAAGATAAATAAAAAAAAGAGTTTAAAAATAAACTGTTTATTTAGCTAAACAATAAAACTTTATTTAAATATTTAAAGCTAAGCATAACTTTTAATGCTTACGTTATATACTGTACTTAAATTGCTTATTAACTTAGCTTTAAAAATATAAAACGTAATGCTATATATAAAGCAAAAGAACAAGCTAAAACTACTAAAACGTTAATTATTGTTAGCAGTAAACGCTTTGCTTTTTTTTGCGCAGCTTTAGCTTTTTGCAGTAAAGCTTTTTCTAAGTTTAAAATAACGCTTAAAGAAATAAAAAAGCTTATTTTAAAAAGCAAATGCTTTTACTATAAGCAAATAAGTTATATAACGTAAAACTGCTTTACTAAAGCTACTGCTAGTACTAACTATAAAGCTTATATTAACGCTATTATAGCTAAATAAAAAATAACTTTATTTGCTTTTGCTTTAGCTAAGCAGGAAAACTTAAATAATAAGCACTTAAAAAAGTAATTCTAAGTACATTAAACTTTTACTTAAAGACAGTATTTTAAAAACATACAAGAAAAAACATTATAAATAGATTTTTTAAAAGTAAACCTTTTTTGTATATTTGTACTATAAGTAATAATAAACTTTTTTTAATAACTATTAATTTTTTTAGAAATATAAAAGCTAGCTTATATGCTGCTATAAGTATTTGCTTTAGTAAAAAGATCTTAAAGTACTTATAGCTTGTAGTTATAAATATTTCTCTTTGTTTTATAACAAGTTATAACAGCAAAAGCAAACAAGCAATAAAAAAGGCTTTAATACTAAGTTTAAAAGTATATAAGCGCGTTTTTTCCTGAACCTATTTTTTTGTATTAAATATACAACATAATATTATTTTTAGTTAAAAATAATTTAAAGCATATAACATTTTGCTTAACTGCAAAAAACATAAGCTGATTTTCCTACTTTTAATAGAACTTATAAATAACTTTAAACAAAACATTATAATAAACAAAGCTAGTACTTAGCTGTAATACTTAAAGTACTAATAAAACGCTAAAAAGCAAGATAATAAAATAAAGAAAGAATTATAAAAAAAAGAAAAGCAGCAATTTGCTGCAAAAAAAAATAATTAATAAATATAGGTTACTAAGATCTTAAAAAGAAATAACCTTACGTTTGCTAATATTAAAAAAATGGAAAAATTACTATGTAAAACATTTTTTTTTCTTTTTCTTAAGCCTACGTATTAAAAAAAAAAGAAAGCAAAACGCAAGCTTAAAAAAAAGCTTAAAGCTAAAAAAGACTTTTTTTGTTAGCAAACTAACATTTAAAGGCTATATTATATGCAACGTAATAATATAAGTTAGTACAAAAAACGATTACTAAACACTATTAACATTAATACAATTGCTTTTAAAACTACTGTTTATAAAAACAAGTTTTATAACAAAATATAAGTTTTTAGTATTTATTAAATTAACAAGCTTATTAAGAACTGCAAAAAAAAAAAGAACAACTTTTTTAACTTTAAAAACAAAAAGTTAAAAAAAAAAGCCTTAGAACTTATATTTAAAAAGTACTATAACTTATTGCGTACTTTTAATAAAGTGAACTTTAATACTTTACTACTTAACTATTTTAGTATAAACTATAAAATTAAATTTATTAGCAGAAAATTGCAAGAGAATATGCAATACTTTTTTTTATATAAAATGTTATTAAATAAGCTAAAGGCTATGCAAGCATATTTAGTTAATAATTTGCGCAAAAGATTTATAAAACTAAGCGATATATTATTTGTATTTTTTGTTTTGTTTGTTAAAAAGCTTAATAGAGGTTTTTGTTTTTGCATAAACTACTGCAAACTAAACGAACTATTATAAAAAAATAGGTATTTTTTACTACTTATTAAAGAAACCTTGTTTTAAATATTTAAAGCAAAAATTTTTACTAAAATAAACGTGCAACAAGCATTTTACTATATATATATGTACTTTAGTTATAAAAACTTAATAATGTTTTATATATAGTATAAATTGTACTATTATTACGTTTTACTGTTTGGATTAATAAACAAACTATTTATGTTTTAACGATATATTAATAATACTTTATTTGATTACTTTAATAATTTTTATAGCGTTTATATAAACAATATTTTGATTTATTTTAATAGCTTAAAAGAACACTAGGTATACGTTTAGAAAATATTTATTTAACTTTAAAGCGTAAGTCTGCAAGCTAATTTTAAGAAGTTAAAGTTCTATATAACTAAAACAAAGTTTTTTAGCTATATTATTAATATTAAAAGTATAAAAGTTAACTCTGCTAAAGTAAAAGTTATCCGAAACTAAAAGTTATTTACTATAGTAAAAGAAGTTTAATTTTTTTTAAGTTTTTATAATTTTTATTGCAAGTTTATAAAAAAATATAGCTAAATAGCAATACTATTAAACAAACTAACTAAAAAGAACACTTTTTTTAAATAAACAAAAAAGTGCAAAAAAGCGTTTTAGTAATTAAAAAAAGCTTTAACTTTTATACTTACCTTTAAACACTTCAATTATAGTTTACTTATAAAAGTAAAAATTAATGCATTAAATAGTATAGCAGCAAATATAATATTATAGCGTTATAAAAACATTTAGCACTTTATAGCTTTTTACTTTAAAACAATGCATAACGCTAAATTTAATTATAAAATCTACAATAAAAAAATGCTAGCTGTAGTTTTAGCCTTAAAGAAATAACAAGCTAAATTAATAAGCATTTGCAGAAATTCTTTTTTAGTAATTACTAACTATTAAGCATTAAAATACTTTGGAAAAAAATAACATTTTAATTTTAAACAAGCTAAGTAAGCTATTTTATTTTTAAAATATAATTTTTTTATTGCTTTTTAGCTAAAAAAAGAAAATATAATAACTAATGCTTTGTTTTGTAAACAAAAAGACTTATAAACATAACAAGCGAAAAAAAAAGCTTACTAGCACTTTATTTTGTTTTAACTTATTATTTGGACTGCTTTTGCTTAAGAAAAACAAGCTGTATTACTATTATATGTAAAAAAGGTACTTTAAGGCGCTTAGCTAATAGCTTGTATACTATAAAAAAACCGTAAAAATCTTAGCATAGCAATTTACTGCTAAAAAGCAATTACTACTATTAAAAATAACCTTTAGCAAATAAAAAAAGGTTTAACTATTTATAAAAGTTAATTAATTGTTTTTAATTATTTGCTTTTATATATTTAATTAATTAAAAAAACGCATAAAGAAATGCCTATAGCTTATTTTAAACAAACTAAAACATAACAACTAGTAGCTTAACGTTATTAGTAGCTTAAGCTAAAAAAAGACTATAATAAATATGTTACTAATTATATAAGTTGCTACTTTATAAAAGTACTTTAAAATAAAACCTTTAGCAAATTATAGCTGTTTTTTATTTCGAACTAAGTATAGCGCTACTTAATAATAAACTTTAAATAAATGCTTAAAAATAAACATAAGTATAACAACGCGCTAATAATAGTAAACTAATTAAGAAAGCAAGCTTAAATAATCTTTTATATAATGCATGCAATAGTAAAAAATGCTGCAAAAATATACTATAAAGGTTTTTTTAAAATGTTTAGTGTTCTTATAACTATTACTTTTAATTATAGACTTTAATTCATATTAACGTTTATAAACAAGTTATATAAACTAATAGAAGTTATATATGTTTTAGCTTTAATAAGCTACTACGAAACAATAAAACAAGCAAAAATCATAAATAAATACTTAAATTAATGCTTATGTTTTTATGTAAACTACTATTAAAACAATTAGTTTAAAAGACTTTTTGCTATAAATTACATGCAAGCTGCTATAATATACGAATTTACAAGGTTATTTTTTTATGAAGTAAAAATGAGCTTTTTTATGCTATTTTACTTTAATTAAAAGAACCGTATAGCTATAAAAAAACTTAAAGAACTGCTTAAAAAAAAGAAAAAGTTACAAAAAAAAGCACAAAAGAAAGCACAAAAAATTAAAGAATTTGTTAATACTGCAAAAGTATATTTAACTTAAACTTAAAACAAGATAACTTGTTTTGCTAACTAGTTATAACATAATTTTAACTTTAATGTTAGCAACTATATGTTTATTTTTAAGAAATAATAGTTATAAAAAACTAATAAGCCTTTTAATAAATTGAACTTTTTTATAATATAGCAAAAGTTTAAAATCTTATTTAAAAATAACAATTTATATATACTTAAAGTTTTTAAGTTATAAAAAATAAAAAATATTTATTATATTAACTGCTTATATAAATACTTAAATAACCTTTTATTAAAATAAGCGTTTAAAAACCTTAAAAAGAAAGTAATTAAACCTAAAAGTAAAAAAAAATTCGTAGTAAAAAAAGTACAAGCTTTTAAACTACACTACTAAAAACTACAATATTAGGTAGATTAAAAGAAATAAAACCTAAATAACAAATAGTATCCTGCAGAAAACTTTAAAAATAGTGCAAAAGCTCTAAAAAAGTTCTACAAGACTAATTTTAACTTTGCAGAACTACTAGTATAACTTGAAGTATAGCTACAAGCTATAAAGAACAATTAGTTCAATAAACTATACCTTAATAATAATAAAGCAATAGTAGCTAAAGAAAAAGTAACACAAAAAAAAAATCGTGAATAATTAAAAAAAGAAAAAAGGTTTATACTTACATAAAAGTAATAATATAAAGCAAACAATTAAAAGTTTAACGTGTAAAAAAACCTGTTTAGTAGCATAATTAAACGAAAGCCTTAACTAAAGCCAACAAGCGAAAACCTAAAGCTATTTTTCTTCTAGCTAAAAAGCAGTTAAAAACTAACTGTTCGAACCATATAAGCAGCATCTTTTTTTTAGGGAGAGGGGTAGTTACGGTATGGTAACCAATAGCCCTATAGCCCATTGTTTCAATGTGGCTCAATAGGTGTAGCTACGCTACACCTCAATGTGGCTAAGCTGGTCTGTGTATATGCATGGACTACCCATTGGTGCATGGACCACCCATTGGTGCATGGACCACCTATTGGCCACACACACCGTAATCTGGCTACTTAGCTACTTCTCACAAACTACTTCATAGAATAGCTCTTTCTTTCTTCATACTTAGATTTCAATACAAATCTAGCTTTTCGGATGAAGCCTTGTCTTTTGAGATAGCTTAACGTATAACATTGCATAAAATGCTACTAAAAAAAAAAAACAATATATATGCTTTAAATATTATATTTAAGAAAAAAAATAGCTTTAAGCATTAAGTAGCACTAAGCGTAATAAATATATAAATAAAAAAACTTATGTTATAATGCTAAATAAACAATACTATATGCTATAGTTTTATATTATTGCATAAAAAACTACTATTTTGTTTTAAATATAAAAAAAATAGTTGCTTTTTAAATAATAATAAATAGCAATTTTTTAAATAGTAATAAACTGTTTTATTTAGTTAAGCTTAATTGTTTTGTTTTTTTCTTTCTTTTTTTCTTTTTTTTTTTTTTTTTCTTTTTTGTTTTTTTCTTTTTTTTTGGTTTTTTTCTTTTGTTTTTTTTTCTTTTGTTTTTTTTTTTTTTTTTTTTTTGGTTATTTTTTTTCCCCTTTTTATAATTCCCTCCTTTTTAAGCAAACACAATAAAATAGCTATACTAGCTAATTTATCTTTTTTTTTGCTTATTTAATTTTTTTTTTTAGTTTTATTAGCAGCAGATTTATAGCTTTAAAATTTATAAACCTTAAAACATTATGTATTAAAACGTTTAACGTTTTTTTAAAAGCTTGCTAAAACTAAAAACTATTTAGTTTTATAGCTAATTTAGTAATTTT
Source organism: Xylaria sp. FL1777 (assembly GCA_022578965.1). Lineage (NCBI taxonomy): Eukaryota > Fungi > Ascomycota > Sordariomycetes > Xylariales > Xylariaceae > Xylaria > Xylaria sp. FL1777. The sequence goes on along the minus strand of MU400658.1, from coordinate 16,239 downwards.
ATAAATTAACATGCTTTTATAGTTATAATTTTTTAATATATGCTTTTTTTAAAATTATTGCTGCTATATATGCTATTTTTACTAGTTATAAAAGTTTTAAAGCATTTTATAATTAAAGCAACTTAAATAAAACTGCAGCTTTTGCTTAAAAAATATAGCGCTAATTAGTGCTACTACTTTATTTTTTTAGTTTTAGTATGTTTTTTTTTGCAAATAATAATTATTGCTATATGCTTACTAAAAAAAATAAGCTTAAATGCTATTAAAATACAAAAAGCAAGCTTTAAAAAGCATTAAAAGCTAACAAAAAAATTAATATTACTTTTTGTACTTTTGCATTATGCTTTTTTGTTTTGTTATAACTGCTTAGTAGCTTTGCGTTTTTTGCTGCTAAATAAAGGCACAAATTGTAGCTTTAATAAAGTTAGCGCTATTTATAGCAGCTTTTATTTCTTTATTATTATACGTTTTATTTGCTTTAATATTTTAAGGCATACTTACGTGCTAAAAGCTATTGTTTTTAAATAGCAGCTTTTTTTTTTTTTCTTTTTTTTCTTTTTTTTCTTTCTTTTTTTTTTTTTCTTTTTCTTTTTTTTCTTTTTTTTTCTTTATTTTTATTACCAAGTTTTTAACCACTTTTTTTAGCTTATAAACCTTATTATTTTTGTTAGCCTTGCTATAATATAAGGTTTTTAAGCTTGTTAAGCTTTTATTGCTTGCTATAATATTGCTATTATTATTATTATAATAGCTTAAGTAGCTTAAGCTATGTTAGCTAGCTTTAAAGTTAAAATAGCTATAACGCTTTTAGCACTAGTTATATAATATTTTCTTTTTTTTATAGCTTCTTTAGTTAGCTTTTTTATTTATAACCTTGTTTAATATTATTTGCTAGTATTATAGCCTTTTTAAGAACTCCTTTATTTTTAGCTTTAAAAAGAGGCTACTTATGCGTTATAGCTATAAAACGTCTTTTTTTGCTTATAAGGTTTATTTGTTTTGCTTTAGCTAGTTTAACTTTTTAATTAATACTAGTAGCTTTTTTTTTTTTAATTAAACTAGCACTTTATAATATATTATACTATTATAGCTTTTATTTAGTAGTAATATAAGTGCTTAAAAATAAAAAATAATAGCGTTATTAAGTTAGCTATTATGCTTAGTTTGTTTACTTTTTTAGCTATAGTTATATAACTATTAAAAAGCTTTTGCATAAATAACGCTACAAATATAAAGCATATTAATGCTAGCTTTTAATATATTTATTGTTATAATAAGCTATTTATGCTTTATTTATGCTTAAAAAATATAGGCTTTTTTTTTGTTTAATTTAATGCTGCTATAATAAATAAAATAGCTTAACGTTTAGCTTAATAATTAAACTTGTGCTATAGTATTGCTATAAACAATAATTTAAGCTTTACGTTTATATTAAATATATAAGCATTTAATTTTCTTTTTTATAACTTAAGCAAGCAATACTTTTTTGCTTAGTATATATTTGTGCATTTAATAGCTAAAGTTTGCTTACGTTATAATTAACTAAAAAAGCTTTATTTAGTTAGCTTTTAGTTTAGCTGCGCTATAAAATAGCTTTTTGTTTTATAGTAACAATATTGCTATTAAAAAAATATGCTGCATTTTTATTTTTGCTAAAAAAGCGCTAAGCTATAAAAAAGCATTATAAAACTATTTTGCTAATATATTTTTAAGCATATTTAGTAGCATATAGCACTTATTAATTATAATGTAATTTAAGCAAATAATACTATATATATACTTTAAGTAATATTAAAACGCTTTAGTAATAATAGCTTTAAGTATAATAAAAATAAGCGCTGCTAAAGTATTAAAAAGCTTAATAATGCAAAAAACATTTATAATAATTTAAGCTGTTTTATATTGTTAAACTAAGTTTTACTATAGCAATAAAAAAAGTACTATTATAATTGTTATGCTATTTAACTTAGCATATATAAGCAGCAAAAATAAAAAGCTTTTTTTGTTGCTTATGTTTATAACTTAAATAATAAAGTTATAGCTTATTTAAATAGCTTTAATAATTGTTTGCTAGCTTAGCTAAAATTAAACTATTAAATTTTGTAGTATTTAGCATAGTTGCTAAATTATATTTATTTAAATTAGCTAATAAAAACGCTTAATTTATATTTGTGCTATTTTTTCTTTAAACAATAATATTTTTTTTTGCTTTATAAAAAAGCTTTACGTAGCTTTTAAGCTTAAAACTTAGTGCTACTATATATTAACATTAAAAAATTACGTTTATTACTTTTTAGTGCTAAATAGCGCTTATTAAAGCTTTTGCTTATATATAACTTAAGCAATATATAATATATATGTTGCTTATAAATTTATAATTTTGTTTTAAAAGCTATTATAGTTTTTAAAGCTTTGCTTTAAGATATAATAGCAAACAATAGCAATAGTTAAATGCTATTATACGTTAACATTAATAGCTGCTTTAAGTAAGCAACATGTATAGTTTTTAAGCGTGTGTTATATTTTGTTCTTTGTTTAAATTGCAAAAAAAAAGCTCTAAAAAACTACGTTATTTTTATTGCTGTTTTTATTTTTTTGCGTAAAAAAAACTATTGCAAATGCAAGCCTATTGTTTTTGTTTTTATCTTTATTTTTTTTGTTTTCGTTTTTATTTTTATTTATGCTTACTTAAAACAAAGTAAACTGCTTATATGTTTAATGCTAGTGCTTACGTTAGCGCTTTTGCTTTTTTGCTGTTTTTGCTTTTTTATTCTTTTTTTTTTCTTTTTTTTCTTTTATTACTTTAAGCTTTTTATAATAGCTAGCTATAAAGTTAAAAGCTTATAAATATAAGCTATAATAAGCTATTAACTAAAGCTTTGCTTGCATAGTTTGCTAAAACAAAACTATAAGCTATAAATATTAAACAAGCAGCTTGTTTACTTTAGTAAACAAGTATTAATATATTACTTTAAACGTTTATTGCATATAGTACTTTTTATAGTATTACATTATAAAGCAAATAAAGCTTTAGTATAAAAAAAAGCTTTAAGTATTATTAGCTTATATATTACAAATATATAAGCTTAATATTTTTAAGGTTTGTTTTAGTTAGCTATTAATAAAATATATTAGCACTAAGAGCTATTTATAAAAGTTATTAAAAAAAAACGTATATTGCTAAATTATGCTTATATAGTATAAAAACTGCAGTATAGCTTTGTTTTTACGCTTTTTGCTAAAAAATTACTAAATATATAGCTTTTTGTTAGTTATAATATAATAAAACAGCTAAAAATAGCTTAAAACGTTATTTATACTTTAATAATTTTATATATTAATTAAAAAAAAGTGCTTAATAGTATTATTACTTAAGTTATTTTATAAGTTTGCTTAATTAATAAGTAGTAATGTTTATTTATTAATGCTTTTAGTAAGCAGTAAGCATAATAGCTATTTTGTTAATATTGCTTTAGTTTTAAAAATAAGCTAAACAAAAGTATTATATAACTTAAGCACTAAAAATTAAATGTTATTATAAAAGATTTTGTTTTAATGCTAATTAATAGCTTTTTATTTAAGCAAATTATAAGTAATAGTTATGCTATATATGCAAACGCTTTAAATTTAGTTAAAAAGCATTAAAGCTGTTTTATTAAAAAACAAAGTTAAAAACTGCTATATTATAAGCTGCATTAAAAACTATAGCTTTAAGCTAGCTTTATATACTGCTAGCTTTATAAAGTAGTACTTTTGTTATATTATTATTATAGCTTTTTTAAGCTTTTAAAAGCTTTAAGCAAAAATAAAATAGCTAATAATTTTAAACATGCTTAAAAAAATAGTTATATAATTTTTAGCTTTAGTTTACTTATTATTTTTTGTAATGCTTATTATTATAAGCGTATTAATTATTACGTTTTTATATAGTATAATTTTAATTAAATAGTTTAAAATTACTAGCAAAAAATTTAGCAGCGCTATATTAAGTTAAGTTTAAAAAGCTTTATTGCTTAAAGATTATATAGCTTGCTACATTTATTGTTTTGTTTTTATAAACTAGTTTTATTACTGCTTAATTAAAGTATATAAAAGCTAAATGTTATTTTTATATTATTGCTTTACTTATTATAAATATAAAAATATTTAGCTAATATAGCTAATATATTAGTTTAAAAACTAAAGCTATATTTTAGTTATTTATAGCTTTATTAGCTTTAGCTTTATTATATTGCTATATGTTAGCTTAAATAAAATAGTTAACCTAAGTTTTAATGTTTGCATATTTTAATACATAACGTAAACTATTTAATGTATTTTTTTTTAAACTATTTGCTGCTTTTATGCTTTTTTTTTCTTTTTTTTTTTTTTTCTTTCTTTTTTTTTTCTTTGTTTAGGCTTTTTTTTTTATAGCTTTTTTTTTTGCTGTGCTATTATAGTTTTTTACTAGCTTTGCTTTATTTTAACTTTAAGCTTTTAAAAATTACTGCTGCTATATAAAAATAAGCTTTATTAGTATTACTAAAATAGCTTGCTAAATGCTTTGCTTAGCTTATTTGCTTTATAAAGAAGTTTATTTTTTGTATATTATTTTTAATTTTGTTGTTTTTTTGCGCTTAAAGTTAATTAAGCTAAGCTTAAACAAACGTAAAAATTTAATAATGTGTTTTTATTATGCTGTAATAATAAAGCAACTTAAGCAGTATAATACTTAATAGTACTTTAGCTTTATTTTTGTTAAAAAGTAAAGCTAAAAAAGCTATTATATTAAATATAATTTTAAATTATAAGCTTATTATATAAGTAAAAAAGAACTATTAGCATTATATGCTTTTTTGCTATAAGTTTATAAAATTTATAGCGTTATATTTTAGCTGCTTTTTAAGTTGCAGGTTTTTTTATTTATAGTAGCTATAATAATATTACTACATTATAATAGCTTAATAAGCTATATAATAGTATGCTTAATATGTTAGCTTATTAAAAACTAAGTTTTTTAAATATAAAATAGTAGCTAAAATTAAAAATAAAAAAACAAAAGTAGCAAAGTTGTTTTATATGCAAAAAAAAGCAAATTGTTAACATATAGTGTTTAAAATATATTATTGTTTTTTAGGTCTTAAGGCTTAATAAGCCTAGCTTTTTAAATATATTATAATTTTTTACTTAAAAATTACATAATAATACGTTTAATAAATTGCTACTTAGTATAAAGCCAAAAAAATAAAGGAATTATAACTTATATTTTCTATAGTATGGTTTTTTTTTCTGTTTTTTTTTTTTTTTTTTTTTTTTTTTTTTTTTTTTTTTTTTTTTTTTTTTTGTTTTTTTTTTTTTTTTTTTTTTTTTTTTTTTTTTTTTTTTTTTTTTTTTTTTTGGGTTTTTCTTCTTTTTTGTATTAGTTTTTTCTGATTTGTTTTTGCTTTTTTCTGTTTTGTTTCCCTTTTCTTTTTTTTTTAAAGCAATAACTATAGTATAATACAGTAATAAAATACAAAAGTACAATATAGTAATAAAATACAATAGTATAATATAGTAGTAGAATATAAGAGTATAATATATAATATATATATATATAATAAATATAAAAAGGAAAAAAAAAAACATTACTTATTTTCTTTAAAATATTTAAACAGTTGTTTTTTTTTTTTATAGCTTTTTTTTTTTTTTGGTTTAAGTTTTGCTGTTTTTAAACTTTTATAGCATTAAAGCTAAATAACTAAGTAATTTTACGTTAAATTATATAAGCTTATTTAGCTTTTTATAGTTTTGCATTTTTATAAAAAGCATAATGCTATATTAATAGTATAACTTAAGCTACTTTTTTTTTAAGAAGCAAAACTTAGCAATGTTTTTTGTATCTTTAACTAATTAAAAAAAAAACAAAGCAAAAAACATATAGCAAATAATTGCTTTATTTTTGTTAAGTTTTAGCTTATAAAATTTACTTTGTTTTTATAGTACGTAAATCGTAAAAAAATAAAGCAATAAGCTATTTATAATACGTTTTATTTTACGTACTAAGTGTTTTGTTCTTATAGCTTTTTTGGCTTGCTTTTGCGTTTTAGTTTTTTTGGTTTTCTTTTGTTTTTTTTTTCTTTTTTTTTTTTTTGCTTTTGTTTTAAAGCAAAGCGTTATAACAAAAATAAAGCAACTTTTATACATAAGTACAGCAATATAACGTAATATAGTTCGTTTATAGCGTATATTATTATTATAATAAGTATTATATAATAAGTAAAATATACGTTGCTTTTTTTTTGTTTTTGTGCTATTATAACGTTGCTAAAACCTAAGGATTTTCTTTTAGTTTTGCACTTTAAAAATAAGCTAGTTTTAAGCTTTAAATAAACAACTGTTTTATAAAAAAAGCATTATAGTTTGCTAGCGTACTTAAAATTTATAAAAATTTGCTGTTATATATATACAAAAAAATGCTTTTATTGCAATATTATAAGCAAGTAATACATAAAATAGTTTGCTTAATGTAGCACAAAAAATAAAAAGAAAATTAAAACTACGCGTTTTTTTAGTAGTAAATTGCTTTTTTTAGTGTTTTAATTTAGTGTAGCACAAAAAAAAAAAAAAAAATCAAAACTACGCGTTTTTTTAGTAATAAATAGCTTTTTTTAGTGTTTTAACTTAGTATATAAAACGCTTAAAACCTAGCTATACCTTTTTTTTTGTTTTATATATATTTAGCTTTTTAATTTAAGTTATTTTTTGGTTAAAATTATTATTAAGCCTGTTTTAGTAAAGCTTTTTTTACTACTATTTTAGCATTATTTATTTTAATAACTATATTTTTTAGCTTGCTTTGCTATTTTTAATAAATTACGTTAGCTTATATTTTTGCTTTTTTTAAGCTAATAAGTTTAATTTTTTTTATATATAATAATATTAATTTATTTAATAGCTAGTATAATTAGGCATTTTTTATATGTTTAAAGTAGTTTTTGCAAAAAAGTTATCTTTAAAATAACAACTATAATAAAAAAGCTTTACTTTTGTTTTACTTTTGTTGTTTTTAGTAATAAATAAACATATATTCTGCTATATACTTTAAAAACATATTAATATACTATTTATAGATTTATATAAAGTAAGCATTTTAGCATATTAAGGCATTATTGCTGTTTTTTTTATTTGTTTTATAACATTTTAACTTATTAAAGCATTATAAATGTTCATTTTATTTGTTTTATAGCATTTTAACGTATTAAAGCATTATAAATGTTCGTTTTATTTGTTTTATAGCACTTTAGCATATTAAAGCATTATAAGTGTTTTTTTTATTTATTTTGTAGTATTTTAGCTTAGCAAAACATTATAAATATTTGTTTTATTTGTTTTATAGCACTTTAGCTTAGCAAAAAATTAGTAAAAATTGTTTTATTTGTTTTGTAAAAACGCTATTACTTTTTATACTGTTTTTGCGTTTTATTTAAAGCTAAACTATTATATTAAAAATTATGTTAGTTATGCTATACGCGTTAAAAAAGAAATTAAGCATAAAAGAACATTAGTTTAAAACAAAAAAAAAAAACAATTAAAATAGCTATTTATATTAGTATAACAAACAAAGAAATTATAAATAGTTAGTAAACACTTTAAAGTTTTTAGCAATATAAAAGCACTACATTTGCTGCTTTGTTTTTTAAGCTTTTATTTAGTGCTTTTAATTTACTAAGTATTAACGCTTTTAAACCTTTATTTAATGCTTTTTATTAGCTAAATATTAATGCTTTTAAGATTTTCTTTGTTTGTTTTTATATGTTTTTAAATGTTGTTTTTTTATAGCAATTTAAAAAATTTCTTTATTTAAAAAAAAGTAACCAAAAACAAGTTATTTTTATATTAAGTTTATTACTATGCTTTAGTAAGTATTTGCAGCATTTTTTTTAGGCATAAAAATATATTTAATGCTTATAAAGCAAAGTTATTTAGTTTACGTTATTATTTAAAAACGCTATAATAATTACAGCTTTTAAAAATATTTTGTTCTTATATTAATAATATTTAAAAGCAATAAATATTAGAAATAATTATAATAATATAAAAAAATAAAACATTGCTAATAATAAGCTTACAAAGCAAAATACTTTAGCTTAGTTTATATTATTATTTAAAGAGTTTATAGTAATTGTAATGTTTAAAGATATTTTGTTTATATATTAATAACGTTTTAAAGCAATTAACAGTAAAAAAAAAAAAAACAATAATATAAAAAAATAAAACAAGTTTATATTATTATTTAAAGAGTTTATAGTAATTGCAGTTTTTAAGAATATTTTGTTTATATATTAGTAACGTTTTAAAGCAATAGCTAGTAAAAAAAAAAAAAAACAATAATATAAAAAAACAGAACTAATTTATGTTATTATTTAAGGAGTTTATTATAATTGCAGTTTTTAGTAATATTTTGTTTATATATTAGTAATGTTTAAAAGCAATAAACAAAAAGAAAAAAAAAAAACAATAATACAGAAAAACAAAACATTACTAATAAAAAGCTACGCTATAGCAATATAAATTCTTTTTTTTTCTTTGTAGTTTATATAAAAAAAAAAAAAATAACTATTATTAAGTTTATTATAAGCTAGCTTTAACTAATTTACTTTTATATTAACTATTAACTAAGTTTTTTTAGCAAAAAATACTTAGTTAATAATTAATAAAAAAGCAAATTAAATAAAGCTAGCTTATAGTAAACTTAACAATAGTAATTTATTTCTTTTTTACATTTTATTAAAAGCTATAAATTTGCTTTTTTATAAATAATAAAGTTTTTTAAGCAAAAAATGCTTAGTTAACATTTTATAAAAAAGCAAATTTATAGCAAAGCAAAGTAAAACGTAGTAAAAAAAAAACAAAAAAAACAGCTAATGCATTTTGCATAAAGTGCGCAAAAAAAGTACTTATGCTTTTTATAGCGCTGCATTTATAAATTATATATATAAAAACAAAAGAAAAAACATATGCATTTTATATTAAGTACTTATATAAGCTATTTATGCTTATTGCTATACTATGTTTTTGTAATATTTACTTAAATACTTAAGTATTTATAAAAAAAAAGAAAAAACAATAAATATGCTTTTATTTACGTTTAAAATAAAGCTGCTTTTTAGGTTGCTATAGCAATACGTTTGTATGTTTTATATATTTAAAAAAAAAAGAACAGCTAATGCACTTTTAATAGCATACGTAGTAAAGTAGCTTTTATTTTTTATAACAACACGTTTTTTTATATATTATATATATAAAAAAAAAAACAGCTAATATACTTTTTTAATAGTGTACTTAATAAAGTTGCTTAAGCTTATTACTGCTATACGTTTTTATATTATAAACTTATTGCTGCTTAAAATAAATAAAAAAGCTTTTTGTATATAAGCTTTGCTTTAAAACTTTGCAAAACATACTTTTTTTGTTTTTTTATATAATAAATAGCTTAAATAATACGCGTTGTTTTTAAACTTTTCAAAACTTATTTTTTGTTTTTTTATATATAAACAGCGCAAATAATATACCTTGCTTTTTAATTTTTTTAAACTTATTATCCGTTTTTTTATAAGCAAACAGCTTAAATTACTATATATTGCTTTTTAATTCTTTTTAACTTATTTTTTATTGCAGCTAAAAGCTTTTTTACATTATAAATATAAAGCAGTTTTTTTTTTTTTATTATAAATATTAAGCGTTTTTTCTTTTGTTTAGTTAAATTTAATATAAAAAACAAAAAAAACACCTTAAAAAAGCAACAAAAAACAATTAAATATAAAATATACTATAGCTTAAAAGCTTTTAAGTAAAAGAAAAGTAAAAAAAAGTTTAGTTTATTGTTATAGCTAAAAAAAAGTTAGCTTTGCTTTATTATTTAGATATATAGTTTAAAAAAAAAAAAAAAATAATTAGGCTTATAAAACAGCTTATAGCATATAGTTCTTTTAAGAAAAAGAGCTTTTAAATAAAAATAGCATACATATATGCAAATGCGTTAAAAAATAAGTGCATATATATAATTATAATTTATAACTATATTTTTTGCTAGCATTAATAAAAAAATGTAACGCAAATAAAAAGCAAAACGTACGCTTTTTATAAGTAATGCTAATTGCATATAAATTAAAAAAAAAGCTAAATTTCTTTGTTGTAATTTTTTATTAATTAAATAATAAAACAATTTAAAAGTAGTACTATAGTGCAATATTAAGACTTCTTTTATATAAAAAAAAAGCAAAAGTATAAAAATAATAGTTATTTTATAAACTTTATTACTTTAGAATTTATTGTTAAAGCATATATACTTTGTAGTTTTAGTGCATTAAAAAAACATAGAAAATAAAATCATAAAAAAAAAATAGCAAAAAAACTTATATTAAAAAAGAAAAAAAAAAAAATAAACGAAAATAAAATAAAATAAAAAAATAAAGCATAATTATGCTATAACTATAACAAGTTTAAAAGCAAAAAAAAAAAAAAGCTAAAAGTGTTTTATTATTTATATATATAAGTTACTAAAAGTGCTATATGCACTAAAAATTATATGTTTACTTAAATATACTAATAGATTTATTGTTATAAGTAGTACAAAAAAGCAATTGCTTTTTTTTTTAGAAGTAAATATAAATTAATTTTTTGTGCTTATGCTTGCTTTTGTAAAAAATTTTGCAAGCGTAAAAAAACTACAAAAAAAGTTTCTGCTATTGCGTTTTGCATATTATAGTTTTGTTTAAAAGCTTCTTTTATATTTTAATTACGTTTAAAAAAACATTTTATAGCAGTATTTTACGCAAAAAGTTCTTTTAATATAATTAAATTTTTATATTTCTTTTATTTTATATTTTCTTTATTTTATATATTTTTTTTATTTTATACGTTTCTTTTATTTTATATATTTTCTTTATTTTATATATTCTTTTTATTTTATATTTTTTTTATTTACTATTTTTTCTATTGATTTATTTATTTATTGTATTTTTTATTTCTTTTTATTTTTAGGTATTTTAATTTTTTATTTTTTTGCTTTTATATTTGCTTTTTTTTTTTTTTTTGTATTATATTCTTTGTTTATTTTAACACGGTTTTTATAATTCTAACTTTTATATAAATCTTAAAACATAATTAAAAGTAATAATAATAAAGCTAACGTTGTAGCTTTTTTTGCTTAAGAAGAAATTTATTAAAACTTGCGCTTTTAACTTTTTTTGCGTGTTAATACTTTTTTTGCTAAGATTTTATAACAATAAAAACTGTTCTTATAAAAAACTAGCTATTTAGCAACATTTTTTTCTTTATATAAAAAAGCAAACATTTTTTTTATTAGTGCTATAATAGCTAACTTAGTATATATAAAAACTTTTTGTTTTTATTAAATTTTTTGTTTAGCTTTATAAAAAATGCTAAAAAAGCAAATAACTAGTAAATAGCATATTTTTTATGTAGTTTTATATAGCATATTGTTAATTTATTACATATAAAAGCTAAATATTTAAAACTTAAATATAGCTTAATTAGCTATAGCTTAATTAGCTATAATAAATAACTATATAAAGTTTTATATTAGCTTTTAAATAATAGCTTTAATTATTAGTGCTATAAATAATAAAACAGCAAAAAAGTATAAAACTTTAATGTAGCTTAATTAGCTATAATAAATAATTATAGCAGGTTTTATATTAACTTTTAAAAAATAGCTTTTATTACTAAAGCTATAAATAATAAACTAGTAAAAAAATATAAAACTTTAATATAGCTTAATTAGCTATAGCTTAATTAGTTATAATAAACAACTATATAAAGTTTTATATTAGCTTTTAAATAATAGCTTTAATTATTAGCGCTATAAATAATAAAATAGCAAAAAAATGCAAAACTTTAATGCAGCTTAATTAGCTATAGTTTAATTAGCTATAATAAATAATTATAAGAAATTTTGCATTAGCTTTTAAAAAATAGCATTAGTTATTAAAGCTATAAATAATAAAACAGCAAAATTTTTACTTAGTAATTTTTTTAAAAAGCAACTTAAATAAAATAAAACATATTTAGTAGTATGCTTTATTTGTTTTAAAACAAAAAAGCACTAGCTTTTAAATAATAGCTTTAATTATAAGTGCAATAAATAATAAAACAGCAAAAAGTGTTTAAAACTTAAATGTAGTTTAATTAGCAGTAATAAATAATTATATGAAGTTTTATATTAGCTTTTAAATAATAGCTTTAATTATAAATATAATAAATAATAAAACAGCAAAATTTTTATTTAGCGATTTTTTTAAAAAGTAACTTAAATAAAATAAAATATATTTAGCAGTACACTTTATTTATTTTAAAACAAACAAACATTAGCTTTTAAATAGTAGCTTTAACTATAAATGCAATAAAAAATAAAACAGTAAAATTTTTATTTAGTAATTTTTTTAAGAAATAACTTAAATAAAATAAAACATATTTAATAATAAGCTTTATTTATTTTAAAATAAATAATATATTAATTTTTAACGCTTTTTTTAATTTTGTTTTAAAAAGCAAAAATCTTTATATTTTAAGCTATTAAAAAAAAGTTAAAAAAAACTAAGCAATTTTTTTAGTTTTGTTTAAAAAGCAAAAATCTTTGCTTTTAAAGCTATTATTAAGCGATTTTTTTAGTTTAAGTTTTAAAGTTAAAATTGTAAACTACTGCAAAAAAATAAAAAAAAACAAAAGTTTTAGTTTTAAAGCTAAAATTAAAAGCTACTATAAAAAAGTAAACAAACTTTAAGTAATTATTTTAGTTTTAATTTTAAAGTTAAAATTTTAAGCTACTATAAAAAAGTTGCTAAAAACTAAAGTTTTAGTTATATAGTAAAAATTATTATATTTTAATGTTATATTTTAAAAGCAAATATTTTTATATTTTAAACAGTTATTAAAAAAAAAAAAATACTTAAGGAATCTTTTTTGTTTTATTTTTAAAACTAAAGATTTTTGCGTTTTAAACTATAGTAAACCTACAAAATACCTTTTATTATTTTTAAACGTATTATATTATAAAACATTAAAACTATACTACATAAAACAAAAACTATAAAAAATAGTTTTATAAATTAAAAAAAAAAGCTATTTTGCTTTTATAAATCAGAGATTTTTTTTAAGCTGTTATAAAAAAGTAAACAAAAATCAAGCTATTTTTTTAATTTTAGATTTTAAAACAAAAAATGCTTTTGCTTTTAAATTTAGTACAAAAATAGTTTTTTTTTAAAGCTAGCTTAGCAATATAAGCTATAGCAGCAAAACTAACATATTAACTAAAGCAGTTATATAATATTTAATTTAGGTATTTTGCTGCTATTTTAAAAAGCTAAATTTAATATTTAATATAAAAATATTATAAAATCTTAAAAAAATAACAATTTATATATAAACAAAAGCAAAAGCAATAAAACTAATAAGCTAACAAAAGCAAAGCAAAAAAATTTTAAAAGCTTTTTAATGCTTTAGTACTATTATATATAAATGTTATGCTATTATATATAAGTTAAAAAGCTTTTTTTGTTTTTTTTTGCGATTTTTTGTATGCTAAAAGTAATAAAAAATAGCTATTTGTTTTTTTTATAAAAAAATATATATAAAGTTTTTAAGTATAATAATTTGCTTAATATAGCAGCTTTTTGCTTTGCTTAGTAATTTTTCTTATAGGGTTTTTATAGTAAAGTAATAAAAAACAAAACATTTATAAAAAAAGAAAAAAAAAATAAGCAAAATTAACTGCAAATAAAATAATAATAATACAAAAGAAACTTATGCGTATATATAAAAGCTAAAGTATTACTATTAAAAAACAAGTTAAAAAAAAAAATATAAAATTAACTAGAAAGTTAAGCAGCTTTTTTTTTTAGTGCAGCAATTTGTTATGCTTAAGCCTTTTAGCGTTTTTGCTAGCTATGTTTTGTAGCTAATAAAAGCATTGTAATAAAGCTATAAAAAAAATAATAAAGCAAGCAAAAATAGCAATATAACAAATAAAAGCGCTAAAAAAGCGCAAAACAGGCATTATAGAATAAGCGTAAAAATAGCGTAAAACAAAAGAAAAAATAAGCAGTAATAAAAATATAAAAGCTATAAAAACAAAAAAAAGAAAAGAAAAAAAAACAAGCAATAAAAACAAAAAATCAAAAGTAAAGTATAAACAAATGTTTATTATATGTATTAAAAAAGATATAATGTTATAAAAGGTTAACATATAAAAAAGTAAATAAATTAAGCATAAAAAAAAAAATAATTAGCTTTTTATAAAGCAATGCAAAAATATTATTACGTTAAGCTAACAAATAATTAAGCATAAAAGCTATTAAATATATAAACATGCTGCTAATTTTAACTTATAAAAAAAAAAAGCTTATATAAACAGCAATGTTTTCTTTAAATATTAATATTATTTTTAAAAAAAGCACTAAAAAACGTTTATAAAACTAAGCATATAGTAACTAATATACAATATAAAATCCTAGTTTTTTATTTTTTTATTTTTTGTTTTTTAGTAAACTTTTATTATAACATAACGCTATATTATAAACATTTAGCAACTTATAATACTAAAAAATATGCATAAAAAAATATTAGGTTTTATAACTACTTTTTAGCTAAAATAAATATATATTATAATATAACAAAAAAAGTGCAAAAAAAAAATAGTATGTTTAAAATAAATAAAAAAAGCAGTAATACATTTACTGCAAGCTATAAAAATCATAATAAATAAAAAAGCTATATATACTTTTAGCTATATATATAAGCTATATTGCTTTTTTTTTTATATTATATTATAAAAAAAATGCAATATTATATAAGTTATGTTTTATAAACAATAATATAGCATAAACCTTTTAAAAAAAAAACGAATATTACTATAAAGAACTTAAAACAAAAAATAAAGCTATATAAAAAACAAATAAGTAGTAATAATATTATATAAGCTATTTTAAGAAAAAACTAATATTACAAAAAACCTAAACAAAAAGCAATGCTAAATAAATAACATATAATAAAAAATCAATTTTATAAAAAACTTAACTAAAAAAGCAATACTAAATTTATAACTTAGTATTAAAAATTGTTTTTATATAAAACTTTAAAAAAAAGCAATATTATATAAGTTATTTAAAGTTAGTAATAATACTGCTTAATATACTTAAAGTTAAAAACTAATGCTATATAAGCTTTTAAAAAAAAGCAATATTGCATAAATTACTTAAAGTTAATAATATTGCTTAGTAAACTTAAAGTTAAAAAAGCAATATTATATTAAATAACTTAAGGTTAAAAACTAATGCTATATAAGCTTTTAAAAAAAAGTAATACTACATAAATTATTTAAGGTTAATAATATTGCTTAGCAAACTTAAAGTTAAAAAAGCAATACTACATTAAACTTAATTAAAAAACTGTTATTATATAGGTTATTTAAGGTTAGCAATAATGCTGCTTAATATACTTAAGTAAAACTTAAACACTATATAAAACTTAAACAAAAAAGCAATATTACTTTAATGATTTTATTTATTAAATAATATAATATAGCACACTTAAGGTTAAAAAAGCAATGCTATATAAATACTTTAAAGTTACTTAAGGTTAGCAATAATATAACAAAACACTTTTAAGGTTAAAAAAGCAATACTATATAAATACTTTAAGGTTAAAAACTAATGCTATATAAACTTAAAAAATCAATGTTATAAAGTTGATTTTTAGTAAAAAAGTAATATTATAAAAAAAGCAAACAAAAATTAATGCTATATAGCTACTTAAAAACTTAATATTATATAAGCTTTACAATAAAAAACCAATTATATATAAAAAAAAACTAATATTATATAAAAGTAATATTGTTTTTATAAAAAACATAATTTAATATTACTTAGGTAATTTAAGTTGTTACTACTTTTGGTTATTTTTTTAGCGTGCTAAGCTTTCTTTAAAAAGAAACCAATATTACTTAACATCGTTTTTTACTTAAAGATAAGCTTAATAAGCTTAGCTTTTTAAATATATTATAATTTTTTGCTTAAAAACTATATAGCAGCATATTTAATAAATTGCTACTTAGTATAAAGCTAAAAAAATAAAAGAATTACAACTTATATTCTTTATAGTATGGTTTTTTTTTTTGTTTTTTTTTTTTTTTTTTTTTTTTTTTTTTTTTTTTTTTTTTTTTTTTTTTTTTTTTTTTTTTTTTTTTTTTTTTTTTTTTTT